>SRHC01003094.1:0-18704 GCA_004794325.1 Pomacea maculata
TTTGATGGGAAAACACGACTTCTCATGGGCGATCGGTGGGTATGCAATGGTTTTTTCGTTGGAAGGTGGGTGGGGCTTTCGTGGGAAAACATGGCAACCCGTGGGAATTCCCTACGAGGTCCCCTTAGGGTCCCGCCTCCAAAACCCGAGAGGGACCCAACTTTCTTCCCGAAGAGGTCCCATGAGGGACCCAAGAGTTCTTGCAGGCTGGGCTCCCACATCTCAGCGCAACGCGGTTTGGAGACAGGCGCAAAATATTTGATTAAAAAAGAAAACAGATTTACAACTACAGAAAAAACAGCCAAAGATAAAAAGGGGTTGAAAAAAAATTAACGTTTACTTCAATATTCGGACAAATACAAACCATTCCTAAAATAGATTAACAATGAGCAAATACCCAGCAATCATGCAAGCATGGCCGAATCTTGCGTGTTTGCTGGGTAGCAGCTTAACTTGTCAATAAGTGTTCGCAGAATATGATTGCACGATGTAAATATTAAATATCTAATTATTTTGTGTGACTTTGACTTATTGCAACGGTTCGACCCTCCACTAATAGCATTGGAAGACAGCACCCATATGGACCCCATATACCAGAATCCGGGGACAATATGGGCAACCAATATAGGTATCATCGTCGAAAGCGCAGACGGGTTTACCAAGGAGACTATATGGGTTTCCAATATGGGTAATCCTAGGTAAATCCCAGATGTCTTTTTTCAGCTAGTATTGGTAATTTTAGGTATTATGGCATATTCTGATTTGCATTGTTTTAAAAAAGGACATGCCAAAATTCCAAAAAATACCAATCATATCA
Source organism: Pomacea maculata (assembly GCA_004794325.1). Taxonomy (NCBI): domain Eukaryota; kingdom Metazoa; phylum Mollusca; class Gastropoda; order Architaenioglossa; family Ampullariidae; genus Pomacea; species Pomacea maculata. Next base: position 818 of record SRHC01003094.1, read on the forward strand.
AGTACATCAAAATAAACCTATAAATGCCAAATAAATGGAGGGGGGAATTGGAGTTTTTCGCCGTGCCAGCAACTTATGGCTATATCACGGCAAGGCAGCCTGCCCTGTAAACAGATGCCACGTGCAGAGAAAGAAAGCATGCCCGAGACGAGAAATGAACTCAGGGCAGCCACCCTTCACTGTATTGATGACAGGCGCTAACCTTTGTGCCACCAAGCCGTTTTGAAATGATTGCATAAGAAGCAGCAAAAACGTGCACAAAAAATGCAAAATGTTACAAAAAACAAACATGATTTTTCTTTTACTGATTTTTATTTAATTGTTAATTTTAAAAAAATGATGAAAAATTTACACAAATTCGTAAAGCATTGACATGTACAGGTTTAAGAGTTTTCCAGACAAATATCAATTGAAATTTTTACAGCTTTACTTCTCCTGCAATTCATCCTCAACCCCAGAACTATTTACAGGCTTTAAAAGTCTTTCCTCTCTCCCATTCTCGCGATCCCTTGCACCAGTTAGCCAGCTCGATATCTGAATTTGCAGTTCTGCTTCCATAGCATCAGGATAACTTTTTCTTGCAGCATCTAAAAATAGAACAAATATAAGAATAAGAGGTCTGCATAAAAATAATTACTTAATTGTAGGTCGCTGACCTTAAAATCCAGAATATACGATGAAATAAACAAAGGTACAGGCAAATTATATAGCTATGTAAAGTGGAATTTCAGTTAAAATTTCTATAGGAAGGAGAACTCTGGAAAAACTGATTTCAAAAATAATCCCAGTACAAGGGAACTGTAAAGATATCTATAAACTGTCATCTTAATTACTTTCTAAACAGTATTAACCAGCTGATTAAAGGACTAGACCATCGGTTCTCAGTCTTTTACTTGTGACGTCCCCCCTGATGGACAAAGGTACATCCGCGCGCCCCCCTTGGCCACAAAATGTAAGCTAATTTCACTAATACCAGTATAAGAAACTTTAAAAATGACCACCTTCGCGCACCCATTGTAAGCACGCCTGGGGTGGGGGCGCCCCTCCGTTTGAGAACCGCTGGACTAGACATTGCAAAAACATGTGTACATATTTTAAAATTTGCAATGTAATTTGACCACACTGAACTATTTTTTCTCAATGACTCATGTAAACACAGAGTCAAATATTTAAATCCTTACCCTGAACTGTTGGTAAAATAAAGGGGTGGTTCTTCAGTCTCTTCTTTCCCTTCAGACAATTAAAGTTGTAACACCGGGCTATTCAGTTGAAAATAGCACACACAGTATGCCCCTGACTATGTGCTTTAAGCTAAATCCTCCATGCATCTCCAAATAGCATTCCTGGAAACAGACAAAAATAAACAAACATCATTTTTTAAAATAAAACTTGCTGTGGGCAGTATCATGATACATGTTATGAGAACTAGTATTATAAGACCAAAATATGGATGAAAACCATTAAGGAAGTTTCATATTTTTCTTCGTGAACAAGCTAATTAAAAGTGGTTACAGAAAATTTATTATCATCTGTAATTCATGCCACCATAACAATGCCTTTGTTACTTTTTAGTACTGCAGACATTATACAATATAATGCTATGAAAACCTTTAAAGGAAATAGCAAAATACACTTGACTCCTCCTAACAATTCAGAGTAAAGTACATACCAAGCGTACACGTTTTCCTTGATCTGTCTTTAAATCCAGCTCGAGACGTTTTACATCCTTTGAGGATTTTAAGGGGAAGTGTAACAACCCGGTAGATTCCCCCGTGTCACCTCCTTTTCTTGGGTTTGGCGCTCCATCCGCACAAGCCTATTTTTCATCTCAATGAATTCAGCTTTGATATCTTGCAGAAGAGACAGTATAGCAGATTGTTCTCGATCGTTTATCGGGTTTACCTGGAACCAACGAGCACATTAGCAGAAAACATATAAAATAATGATTCATATTTATTTAAATTTTTTTCACTATGGCAAAAGAAGCCTGGGATTTTCCACTTAAGGTTATATTTCACAAAAACACTGTTCAAAAGTATTGCCCAAGGGTAAGAACAAAGTGTTAAAATGCTTATTGTAGCGGGAGCGCTAGTTTCGGTCAGCGGTACTGCTGACAGTGCCTAGTCCCTCCACCCCACACCCCCTTCCACCCTACGCATGGTCGCGCGAGCGGCGCGCAGCGCGAGACGGACAGCAACATCGGGTGACGTAGTACCCAAGCTGCCCTGTACAAAATGCGGGCGTAAGGCAGCGCCCGCGCCTTTTCTCTCCGTACGAGAACTGGTCCTGCTGGGTAAAGCAGTAAGAACGTTTTGAGTCTGAGTTAGCGAGAAGTACCTGTGTGCTGCGATGCACCTGGTCCGCTGGAAATAGCGGCTCGTGACGCTCAGTCTCTTGTCCCCACCCCACGGAGTTAGGTGTTAGGTTCTAAATAGGTAGGATAGGGTAGTATAAGTTTGGTAGTTGTTTTGTTGGTAGATGTGTATATGTTGTAAATAAATTTATGTCTTGAACTGTAAGCACTCGTGTGAGCGTGTTAGTGTCAGCGAGTGCCAATGTGTCGCACGTATGTCTCTGCCGTGTGAACGCGAGTGAGGTTTGCGTACTGTCCATGTATGTAGTCGTGACACAGCAGCAGAGGAAAGAACACACGAGAGAAGGTCCGGCGGAACTGACGCACCGACTGAAAAGACACTTTACGTGTAGTTAGAAAGTAAAGCAGGGTCTTTTGTTGGACTCCTAGGTCGGCTGAAGCTGGGTGAGTGTAGACTTCCGTCCTCTTCCCTGGAACAACAAAGAGGAACGGACTGATTCGGCGCATAGGGTGTTAGCGAGAGGTGTCGGTCAGTCCGGTTACACTTATAAACAAAATGACTTCAAATTACATTCCAAGGAGTGGTGGGTCCCTATGCTGGTAGGACGAACACCAGACAAGGGGCTCTGGAGGTGTGAAGGCAAATGGCGAACTAGTACTTATTCGATAGCTGCCACCTTCGGACACCCTGGGGCTCACAACAACTGGCGGCAAAGAGTATGGCAATGGTGGTAGACACTGCTGCATAGCTGAATGGTCATCACATAGTGATTCCTCGGCATCGTCCTCTCCTTCACTGTCTGTTAGTTGTGCATCCCTGTGTCAAATGAATAAATTTGCATAAACTTCTTCAGCTCAGTAAATTTAAAACTAGAAGCTGTTGATCTGTTGTTTAAAATATGGTAGAGAAAATCAAAACAGACCGAAATCTAATTGGAGTTATCCATGGCCTTTTTGTTGCAGTGGGAGTATTTGTGTTATCACTCTCCACCTCCGACCTTTCTTTTAGCCTCTCGCAGATTCGGCTAGCTTCTTGGTAGTTATCTTCATAATATAAAAAAGTAGCCAATTAGATGTCACAAATCAAGACCAAAAGTACATCATAACTCTCCCTTTAACAATAATACACTTTTATAGTGCAGCACCATAACCAAAGCGACACTATCTGTGGTGTAATGACATGTTATACTGTTCAAACAGTCCAAGTATCATCTTTTTATCTCCTGCAGCACATCATAGCATAGCAGTCATTTTGACCAATAATGCCCACACACTTCATAAATTTTCTTTCTCCACAAGAATTAATTATGAATTTTAAAAATGCACTTACTTAATGACATGTGCCTGCGAATTGGATGCATGAGCCATGAGGAATCTGGCTTTTTAGCTTTAATAATGAAGCTTTCATATGCTTTAACAGATTTTGGTGGCCAGTTGCACACCCTGCGACCAGTGGAATCTTTACATGCTAGCAGCCAGCTGTGTGGAATTACAGCTACTGGCCCCTTTAAACCTCCTTTGGCTTCTTCCGAAAAGCTCAACAACATGGAATAAGGCCGTCTGCCGAAACAACTCATGCACTTTATAGGCATTTGAATCTAAATATGCAAAGACTATTTCTTTGTAAACATCACTGTCATATAAATGTGTAAAGCAAGCATAAATAAAATATGTATGTGTACATATTGGCACGGATAGTTCAAATGCATCTGTTAAACACAACATAGCACAGTACATTTTAATGCTCATTACAATCTATGAACACTTGCCCTACACACACTTTAACATGATTTACAGTATAAATTTTAGTACTTTGGGACGTGAAGGGGGATAAGGATAAACTTTTTTTTGCATGGTAACATATTTTGCTTGAATTTCATGAATACCCTTAGTTTCGAATGTTCCAGAAAGATCGGAGGCTTGTACAATACCTAAACTGGATGAACAAAATGTGTTCTCAACAGTATCTCTCTATTCCTCTTCGTGCATCAGGTTGCACATAAGGCCTCAACCAGAGTCCGCCACCGATGTCGATCGGCTGAAACCCGCTCTAGGTGACCCCATGTCCAGCCCTTTCCTTTCATCTTCCTTTCCACTGTTCTTCTCCAAGTTTCCTTTGGGCGGCCTCGTTTTCTTCGGCCGTCTGGAGTCCATCGTAGGGCGACTCTGGAAAGGTCTGCTGTCTGCTGGCGGAGCACATGTCCAATCCATCGCCAACGCCTTCGTTGAACCTGCGTGGTGATGGACTCGGTTTCAGTTCTTCTGTGGAGTTCTTCGTTGGTGATGGTATTTGGCCAAAAGATGTTAAGTATGCGCCTGAGGCATCTGTTTTGGAAGACGTCAAGCTTGTTACTGATGGTTTTGGTCATCTTCCAAGATTCTGATCCGTAAAGGAGGGTGCTGATCACATTTGACTTGAAGATTCTCAGTTTGATCTTCTGGCTGATGTTTTTTGCCTTCCATGTGCTCCTGAGTGAGGCGAAGGCCTGGCTGGCTTTCGCCAGTCGGGCTCGAATCTCCACCTCCGCATCCCCGGTGTTTGACATTTTGGACCCAAGATAGGTGAAACTGTCAACTTCCTCAATCTCTTCTCCATTTAGTTTGATGCTGTCTTGGACTCTGGCGTTCACTCTCATACTTTTCGTTTTCTTTGTGCTGACCTTCAAGCCAAGGTTTCCAGCTGTTTCTGAGAAGGCATTTGTTTTTTTCCTGCATGTCTTGGTGGCGGTGTGACAGCAGGGCAATGACATCAGCAAAGTCCAAGTCTTCCAGCGCTGTTGTTGCTGTCATAGTCATGGTCCATCTGATCCCTCTCCTTTCACTGTCGGTGGAAGTCTTCATGATCCAGTCCATGGCCAGGATGAAGAGGAACGGCGACAGAATGCAGCCCTGCTTCACCCCGGTACTGACGTTGAAGGGGTCTGTGAGCTCCGTGTCACAGACAACCTGGGATTTGAAATCGCTGTTCAGCATTGCAATGACCTGAACAAGTTTTTCAGGGACTCCGTAATGCCTCAGGATCTTCCATAAGGACTCGCGGTGGATGCTGTCAAAAGCCTTCTCCAGGTCGATGAAATTGATGTACAGCAATGTGTTCCATTCGTTGCTCTGCTCCAGAATCTGTCGCAGAATGAAGATGTGTTCGGAGCAGGATCGCCCAGGACGAAATCCTGCTTGCTGTGGTCGGAGGTCTTTCTCAAGAGTTGCCGTCAGTCTTGACAAAACAATCTTGCTGAAGACCTTGCTGGTGAGGGAAAGAAGTGTTATGCCCCTCCAATTATTGCAGTCTCCAAGATCTCCTTTCTTGGGTAACTTGAAGATGAGCCCTGTCTTCCACGCAACAGGGACCTGCCCTGATTCCCAAATTTGCCTGAAGATTTCAGTCAGCTTGGGAGCTGTCACATTTATATCTGCTTTCAACATCTCTGCTGTTATTCCATCTGCCCCTGGTGCTTTGCCGCTCTTCATTGTCTTGACTGCTGCTGTCACTTCTTCCAGGCTTGGTGGGTCTGTGCAGATGTCAAGGTCTATAGCTGCTGGCTGGATGTCTGCAAGCTGAGGGGGATCTGGTCTGTTCAGAACCGACTCAAAGTGCTCTCTCCAGCGCTGTAGTTTTCCTGCCTCTCCCTCGATGACATTACCGTTCACGTCTTTCACTGGCACATCACTGTTCTTTAACCCGTTGTTTAGCTGTTTGTTTATCTTGTACAGTGTCTTCAGGTCATCTTTACTTGCTGCATTTTCTGCTTCATCTGCCTGTTTCTCTATATGGTCTCTTTTGTCGGTTCTTGCCATCCTCTTTACCTCTTTGTTTAGTTTTGTATATCTTTGTCTGAGTTGTTCCTTCAGGCGTTCAGATCTCGTGCTGTTGATTCTCTTTGTTTGGCTGACTTTCTCTCTTCTATCTTCTTCCATGTCTCTTCTCTGATCCACTGTTCTTTCTTTTTCCGTTGGAAGCCCAGTATTTTCTCTCCTGATTCCTGTAAGACTCCACACCCTAACTCAACAGTATCACCAACTTGGAAAAAGTCTGATGTTTTCCTAAAACGCTCAAGAACTAGCAATACGTCTGAATTTTCTTAAGAGAATATTTCTAATTAAGTAAAATAAATTATTGAACATTATATTATTACCCTCTGTTGTAGAAAAAAAGAGACCATTAAAGGTAATTTGTCTGAATTTGCTTCTGCCCGTGATGAACAAATGTTTCTTTTTGTTAAGCAGTGCTTTTAGGCCCTTGGTCACCCAAGGTTTGTTGTTAGGATAAACATACACTGCTTTGATGGACTGGTGCAATCAACACTATTTTACTCCTCACTTTTACTTCTAACTGTGTGTTAAATGTCTGTATGGGTATGTGAGCAAAGACAAATTTCTGTCCTCCTGGGCAGACAATAAAGTCTGTTTTGATTTGATTTTGATTTGATTTGAATTGACACTTCCAGTCACAATCAGCTGTCAATGGGCCATCTCTATGAGGTTTTTTTTTGGTTCACCACTGGGAACAAAATCCTTATGCTGTCTAAGTGAAAGGCCCATCTGCACTTTTCCATATATTCTTTTAATTACCTGCTGCAGTGGACAGTTTGGTGTTCGAAAAAGTCGTTTAAGCTGGCCTAAATAGTTCTCAAATGGAAATGCAGAGTAAGAGTCCAAAGGACAAAATCTATTAACATCATCAGCAATATGAGACAAACTATGTACATTATACACCAAAAATCCCCTACCATACAAACGCTCTGCTTCTTGTATAAATAAACAGAAAAGATTATTAGAGTAATCTGCATAGAGCACACACAGCTCGGGACTTTCAAGACAAAAAATAGCAATAAATAAGAGAAGAAAATGATTATACTGCCTAAAAGAAACCTGGCCTTTTAACGCTACTATACCAGTAAGACTTTCCTACTCATTAGAAGAATTATCAGGGTAAGAGCAAATGTTTGAACTGTTTAAGAAGACTGAGAAACTTTTTGAAGCAAACTGGTAGAGTGGGACATTGGTATTCAGTAAGGGTGCTGTGCACCCTGAATATTGTAGGTACTAGCGTGAGTTGATGTGCACCCAGAGTATTGTAGCCACTGGACTGTGTTTTCCTGCTGGCTGTGTCAAATAGTTGATTTGATTTTTACATTCATAGATTTCATGCCATATCAGGATGGTTAACTGCAGTTATGATTATGCTTTATGCCTTATGATTTAGTGAAGATATAAGTGTGGTAACTTGTTGATGTGTAAATTCGGACTTTTAGGACTTTTGTGTGTTGCTGAATATTTATGAGCACGTGGACTTTTCTTGTGACTTAGAAAAGTGCTCTACGAGACTTATCATTACGAATGCCTTGAAATTGACATGTTGTCATAGCTATTGTGGATTTAAGTTGGCAGTTTTGGAAACTTCTGGAGACCAGCCTGAGTGCGGTCTTAGTATCTGCGATTAATAATATTTAGTGTATGCTATTGTAACGCTGATGTCGTTGTGTACGAGGGGAAGTGTATGGTTTAAACTACTTTATTTGGAAGTTTCATGTATTGCTATTTATTTTTTAAGTTTATGTGTATAATAATTATTTGGACGTCCCAACCTAAAGTGATCTTGTGATTGACTATTGGAAAGAATGCGCCTGTCCGGCTGTCGGTCGTGACAGTGTCCTGTCCAGGTGCACGTCACAACTGTGACAGCCACTCACTCTCCGTCTTCTCAAATGTCACGTGCTGATTAAAGTAAAACTCCTGTCCTGAATTACCTCACCAGTAAATAAATGAGGTGGCTTAGAGACGGTTGATGTACAGACTGAAAGATCACGAACTAATATCCCTGGACTGCTTGCAGACGGTTTTTTTCCGTCAACTACTATAACGAGGCTACTTAGGCTACAACGCTTTTAGTTAAGCCTACCGTGGTTTAGCGAAAGACTTCGATGGGTAAGTCAGCAAAGTCTGCAAGAGTAACAACAATAAAGAAACTCACAAAAGGTGGTTTGTAATGCTGCTTGGTTGAATGCAACTGTCCAAGTATCAAATCTTTCGGTGTAAGATGTGTATCGACAGAACAATACAAATGGCGAGCGGATCTCATTCATGCTAGAGGCCTTTACACAAAAGTTTCAATCCATTGAGAGCCAAGGTTTGTTCAAGGCACTTCAAAGAAAAGTGCATTAAAAAAGGTAATGAACTTCCCAGCAAATACACCAAGATTCGGCCAAGCTTGTTGCATCCTTGGTACCAATATGGGCTCTTCCTTGGTCTCTCTATTGGATCTCTCTTGGAGGTGATATTTTGGCCAAGATTGGGCAAGTCTTGGTCGAATCTTGGTACTAATGTATCGCACATCTTATCCCAATCTTCAGACAGTCTATATGGCCCATTTTGGCTAATCATGCATTGCCCAAAGAAACCCCACATTCAACCAATATTGCCCAATGATGTTTTTGGTGGTATATATTAACCCTATTTTGCTGCAGTGTTGTAGCTGAAGACAGCTTGGTTCAATAAGTTTAAAACATCGTCATTTGTTTTAGTCTATAAAACGGCCTTCAGTTGACAAGTCATTAGAACAAGACTAACAGTACCTATATTTACTGGAAAGTTGTTCTATATTATCAAAACTATATTAAGATACATTATTTATTACCTATCATAACCAGCAGACACAATCTTTTATCATGATTTAACCAGGAGAACATGGTAAATATGAATATTAGCCATTTTATTTCTACTTTAAATAAAGATAAAAAATGCACAAATTTAAAATATATACCAATATTAAATGTAAACATCGCTCTCAGAAATCTATAAATGAATAAACATAAAATACATATAAAGGCATTAATATTATTTACTCATGCCCCTCCAAAAAGCCATAAAACACCCAAGTATAAAACTCATACAATACACATAATATTATACACAAACACCCCTCCCAAAATGACATCAAGATGAAGTGTTCGACACTGTTGCTTTTTTCCTCCCTTCTCTTGCGGCCTCCATTACGGTCACCTGATAAGGCCAGCCATTCCCCTGTAAGCTTGTCAAAATTGGCCATTGTGACATTGTTGCATCGTTTCAGTATGGGTTCTGGACAACAAAAAAAACACAACAACAACAAAACAACAGAAAGCACGTTAATGTGAGTTGAAAAGAAATAGGTGTTAGCTTTCCAAAAAATTGTACAACATACACCAAGAAATTATCTTTGCAATTATTACATTAGTCTTAACAGCATTAGCTTAGAAGATAAATTGTGTATTATTGCTGGTGGCATACTGTCAAAGGCATGATTTGTTTTAAAATATGGACTTTTTGCAGCAACTAATTTAAATCAAAGACTAGTGTCTTGGAAGTTGCAGAAAAAAGGGCTCAACTCAGTGGAGATGGAAGGCTTTCAATGAGTCACATACACTCGTACGCATGGAAATTCACCAATTTCAAAAAAATCATAAAAAATAACTGTAAGAGATAGGAAAAAAGTTAAACTAATAATATGAGATCAAACAGTGTGAAACAAAACTGTTTACATCTGAATCCTGAATGAACAGTCACTTATTAGGTAATCCAAAGCAAATTAGGTAGGGTAATTGAATTTTTAAAAAAATCAAACAGGATTGCACAGGATATATCATGCTAGCACAAGTTACACCTCCAGGAATCACACTTTGATAGCCGCATATAAACTTGAAATGAATAAACATTGTTCCTGTCCAAAAATAATGAGATTGATGCATTTAATAATATTATTATCGGTTCGCTACGAAGGTACAGAGCCGTGCGAAAACAAATCACTACGGAGAACTGAGTGCCCGCGAAAGAAATTTTCACCGGTGTTTTAAAAAAATGATATCTGGTAAACTACAAAAAAGACAAATATATGTGATACGCCGTTTAAAAGAGCATTTTAAAAACATTTGCGTGGTGTTAACTTCAAGAATTATAGGTTCTGATTTCTTGTAGTAAGCTCACATCAAAGATAGTAACTGTATGGGGCAGAGATTTTACAACCGATCGGAAGGTCACACAAGTCAGAAATTAAGAAAAAAATTTGTTATATGATATATACAAGCATAAAGTACTAAACAAGATAATATTTTATTAGAATATACATTAGAATTTAAATATTACTTACTGTTTTCTTCTCATTTTCTCAATGGGGCCAAATTAAAATTAGTGACAAGCTGGGTGTTAGGGGCACTCTTTGTGGCTGAAAAGGTAAGCTTAAAAATCTTTTGAAGAAGCGTGAAGATCTTTCCTGAAGAACAATGAAGATCAGATCGAGTGTAACTCCAATTTCTCTCTATTTTATAATTAAATATGGCGGTGACCGGAATAAATGCGAATAAGGGTTGCACGAGTGATCGTTGTTGATAATAATTATATCTACATGTGTATCTACTTTATATTTTTTGAGACAGCGATAACCATAAAGTATAAAATGTATTTATGTGTTATTTCACAATCTACAAAATAAATACAAATAATCGCTTTGTAAAACATTGTCTTGATAGTCATAAATCAGTCGATGTCAGCAAGCTTGGCTAAAACTTGATGACCGGGATTTTTGGCCGGTAACTATTCCGCCAAGCTTTTTCTAAGTTTCCCATCGCACAATAGCATTACGCGCGCACCGTGAACCTTGGTGTTTGCTTGGTAGATGCTTGGTACTGGGCTATACCAATGTTACAAGATTTTCCGAAGCATGGCCCAAGCTTGGTCGAATCTTCCTTGTTTGCTGGGTTATTGCTCTCTCACTTATTTACCTGTTACTCTTTTCTGTACAGTTTGAGTTCGCGACTATAAGGCTAAGACACTTTTCATATAGCCGAGAATATGCCTATAAAATAAAATTTAGTTATTAATCAACGCGTCATTCAGTAAATTGCTTGAGAAGTGTATTGATTAAATATTCTTCTTATTGTTTTAAAATCTCGTTGCATATGAATAAGCCAAGATCAACATCAGTGTTTTCTGTTCACACACACCTTCGCCACACAGAGAGGATTTAAGATGTTTCTTATGTCATAAAACCAATATTAGAGTTTTTAAATCAAGAATAGAAAATATCCAAATTATTGAATTGACGGTTAATTTTTTTAAATGTTGTTGTTGTGTTTTAGTAAATTCGCTCATACAATTTTTAATTTTATGTTTCAGTTTTACCAGTGACATGTTTTGAGCTCACACACCTCTACGGCAACAACTAACAAATACTAATGTGTTCTAAATAGGCAAAAGTTTGGCTAAAAGTGCAAAAAAGCAATGCACTAACGATAATTATATTGTTGATATCAAAAAAATTTGTTAAACTCCATCTTCGCGCTGCTCTTCCAGAAGTAAGGTCGTCTTCCGGTTCGTCGAGGTTGACCGCGGACAACTCTAAGTAAGCGAGACAACTCTATACGGAAGTAACAAGAAACAAGGGAGCGAACTCCGTATTAAGCCCAAGAGATTTTGACGATCGAAAAAAAAAAAAGCTGTCTAACTTTTATCACAGCAGTCATCCCTCGACCGACACATGTGGTTGAGGGGATCACATGGATAGACGCATAAGCTGACAGGGTCCGCCACTCTTGCCTATTGTGGATGATAGTCAGCAGGTCCTGTACAGGACGACCAGTCCAGTCTTTGTTCTTCATAATCCAGTTTTTCCTCTCTGACCACCGTAGCGTTGACTATCCTCCAAGGTGCTTTGAAGGACATTCTTCGACAAGGTGTCGTTCCTGGTCACGAGGCCAAAGACCAGCTTACGTCGCATGACTACTGAAAGTAAAGGTTCCGTTGAGCAAGGTCCACGTTTCACATCCGAAGAACAGGATGGACACTACCAGGGATTTTTACAACTGGTACCTGGTACTGAACCTTATCTAATGGAAATACCAGATGTTGTCTAGTCAAGCCATTGCCACTGTTGCTGTCGCGATCCTGAGATGCATGTATGATGGTCGTGGAAAACTTCCGAGTATGATGTTTTTTAAGAATGTGGTCTGAAGCCAGCCTGTTCTTCTGGTAGCAGCTCTTCTGCGGTGCTTCAGATGCTGGTCTGTATGACCTTTCGCCTGACGTTTCTTGAATGGCTGCTAAGGCTTATGGTGCTGTAGTTCTGACGCTGTTTGTTGTTTCATTTTTTGGGGACGGATAGGATTAGTGACTGCGTCCACTCTTTGGGTCATTTTTTGCGTTCCCAGATTCTTTGGCACATGACATTCGGGGCCTTTGTAGTTTTTTTCCCCACCCTGTTTGAGGAGCTCAGCTGGAACATTATGGATGCTTGGTGACTTTCTTTTCTTCAGACTATGTACAGCTCTTTCGACCTCCTCCTAGTCTGCAGGTTCACTGTCTCTAACCTGGTTGTTTTGAAGGATGTTAGCGTTGGTTGGTGTTCTGCTGGAAGTTGAACAGAGTCCTGCAGTACTCTGTCCATAGGTTGAGTATAACATTTCTTTCTGTAAGAATTTTCTGTCTTCGATGACTGAGGTCTTGTGCTGATCTGTCTTAGTGAGGGTCTTTAGAAGTTGGTAGGCCTTGTTGCTGTCACTTCATGCCATTCCATTATCTATGGCCCGGCATTTGCCCCAGTGAAGGTAAGAAGGGCGGCATAAAGTTAATTCCGACATGCAAAATATAACTCAAGGCCTAAAACTTATGACAGGTAAACGTAAAATAAAGGAGGGCCCAAAACCACCAACACAATGTTAAACTACAAGTAGGTTGGATTAGAGATTGTTGTGAGCAACGCCTCTGTAGCGTAGTGGTTACGAACGAAGTCTTACGATTGACAGTTGGTGTGTTCAAAACCTAGATTGATTTTTTTTTTGTTTTGGTGTTTTGCATTGGGATGTTTTCGTTCTCTAAGATAATCAATTTTCTGCCAAGCCTTTCATGAAAACTTATTGACTGAAGAGAAAAATCATGTAATCCAGCTGTGTATAGTCTTATCACTGTTCCTCTTTTATGTAGCTTGCACTGCATCTTGTGCGCGTCTAACCATATCTCTGAGAACGTCCCGCAGGTCAGAAACATACTGTGATGTTGTGGTGGCGGTGACGTCATCATTATCGGTGCCGGTCCACGTATCGTGCAGCACTTAAGAGGAGCGTTTAGGGGTGCGACCATACAGCAATTCAAATGGTGTGAAGCCCGTTGATTCCTGGGGAATTTCTCTGTATGCAAATAATATCGTTGGTAGATAGCGATCCCAGTCTCTTGGTTTGTCTGTATTCACTCTTTTTAACATAGTTTTTAGGGTTCCATTAAAGCGTTCGACCATACCCATGGTCTGAGGGTGGTAGGGTGTGCTGTGAAGCTGGGACACCAATAAGAGCCTCATAACCTCATGCATAACCTCGGAGGTGAACTGTCAGCCCTGATCAGACAGGATTTCATCGGGGATTCCAGTGCGGGAAAAAATGTTTACCAGTGCTTCCGCAAAAATCTCTGTCGTATGTAAGTATATGCCTGTGACCTCTAGCTGATGGGGGAGAGATTGGGCCAATAAGGTCGACGGCTACTCGTGAAAGTGGTATATATGATCGGGACCGGTTGAAGGTGCCGGAGGCACTCGGCCTTTTGGAAATGTCTTCTGGCACTTGTCGCAGGAGCGGCAGTATTCCCTAACAGCACGCCTATAACCTGGCCAGAAGAAGAAGGGGGTGATGCGTTTAAACGGGCTATTGACTCCCATGTGCCCGCCAAACAAAAAGTCGTGCGCGGCTATTAGCACTGACTCTCGAAGGTGTTTGGGGACTACCACCTGCCAGGTGACTGTCTGGGGTTTTGTGCCAGTAATCCGCCTGTAAAGCCACCCATTTCTAATAAGAAAAGCCGCCGAGGGGTCCTGGTCCTAGGTGCTATTCCTCCCCAGTTTGTCAAACAAGGCACTTAGATTGGTATCTGCTACCTGCAGTTCAGCTAATTTTTCCGGGTTAATGTCTAGCTGGGGGGTTTTGGTTGTCAGGAGCGGACGAAAGGGTTTTTCTTGCCTGGATGCCTGTCCGCGAGTGTAAGCGGCTGCCGCTACCTGGGCACAATGAAATGTGGACCCGTCCACGTGACCCAAGATGACATCACATATGGGGTTGTCGATGACGCATGTTTCTACAGTGCCTGAGAGGTATGGGCAATCGAGTCTGACAAGTGCAACCGGCAGCTGTACGGTCTGCCCGTTGAAAAGACGAGACAACTACACTTTGCTCAGAAATTTCTCGCGGCATAGCAGACTCCACCTCACCCCGACCATCCAACAACCTGAATCTAACATCACTGTGACTGGTGTGCCACCTATCGTACCCTGGCATGTCTGTATGGACGGGGGTAAATTATCCGCCGCTGACATACCGATGGCTACTTCGTCAGCGACTTTCACCCCTTCGCCCTGTGTATCGTCGGACTCCGTACTGACCATATTCCTTATTGATGTGAATTTTGGTTTCAGAAGGTTAGGACTAGGTTTAAACTGTGGACTCCTGCACTGTTTCCACCAGTAATCGTGATCCTCCTCGGGTATTTCGTGATAATATGTGAGGGCCTTACCTCTGAGGAGCGTTGATAAATTGCCCGGGAGTTCGTCCGCGTCCCACTTATTCATAGTCGCGTATGATTGGAATCGACGAATATATGAGTCTATATCGTCATTCTGGTCGTCCCAGTAGGGCATTTTCGGTCTGGTACCGGACAGAACCTCCGTTTCCCTGTTCCTTGCTCTGTCGCGATTGCGGTATACCTGCGATTCTATCTTTCTGCTTTATACCACTAACCTTTCTCTTTTTACTGCTAGCCTTTCTCTTTCTACCGCTAACCTTTCTGCCTCGAGTTTCTGTTCGGACTCTTGTTTCCGTCATTCGGACTCGAGTTTCTCTTGTTGACGCGTATTCAGTTGTTCCTGAATATAGGTGGTCAGGGCTTTTCCGCTGAGTCCTATCATTTCTCCCACCCGCCTTATGTCTAGTATTAAACCACTGACAGATGACACGCTGCCTGAGTCTATCGTTGTCTGCGAGGGTTCGGCGGTGTGGGCCGTATCCTCCCCAGCCTCTATATCGCACATGGTTCATATTAAAAAAAAAAAAAGTAACTTCTACTTATAAATGTTAACACACCTTGTTAAAAATTTTTTTTGCACAATTACTGATGCTAGAACACAAATAATCAGAAAAAATTCCACAGTTCGTATCGGATTAATTTAAATTTATAAATTAATATTTTACGCCAGGCTCGCCAGTTGTAATGGACTAGGTCGTATGGTGTTTTGGCTAGCCCCGACTGCCCACCGGTGCTAAATGGGGCAGTTAGACGGTTGGCGCGTCAGCCGGGCCGGTGTGCTGCCAGCTTGACCAGTTCACGATGTATTGTCCCTATCCTAATTGCTCTAGCCAAAACTTTGCCCTAACAAAGTAACTAAACACACTAAACACACTAAAAGCTTCAGATTCCTTAGAACAAGGTTGTAGTTGCTACCCATGTCATCGCCTGGGTACGTCCTTGTCTTGACCTTGTTGATGCTGGATTTGAAGCGTCTCTGCAGCAGGATATAATATAGTCCATCTGATTTGGGACTCATCCTACTGGTGAATGCCACGTGGCCTCCCTTGATTTCTTGTGGGGGTGTAGTGTTGGCTAAGGTGAGTCTGTGACTGTCGAAATTCTAAAAGTCTCAAGCCCCTGCCGTTTGTTTCGCCAAGGCCAAGTTTGCCCACCGTTCCTGCGAATTGCTGGTAGTCGTCTGGACCGACCTTTGCGTTCAAGTCATTGTGTACAGAGAGGATATCTTTTTTAAGGAACTACCTTCACAGCTTTATCTTGCTGTTGGTAAAACTCTTCTTCTACTTCATCGTCTCCATGAGTGGAAGTTAGAGCGTATGCTTGGACATTAGCTTAGCTGAGACACGTATGGAGATCAACCTGCTGGATATGGGTGTACAGCTGATGACGGCTCCGGCCACCTTCTTGTGCCCATAGAAGCCCACGTCGTACTCATGTCTGGTGTCCTCTACACTGTACCACAGTTTGTGGCCGTCGTCCATTGTTGTTTCTTCAAATCCTCTCAATCTGCTGACCTTCGCCAGTTCCTCAATGTCCCACTGGTACTGTTTAATCAAGTGGATGAGCTGTTGAACTTTTCCGCACTGGTAAAACGTGCGTACGTTCCACGTGCCAGTGGATGTTGCCTCCAGTGGGGGCCCTGACCGACATCTTGAACCCTCGCTCAGCGACTCTTGTCGGTTTGTTGCCTTGTCTGATGTACTGATCCCAAGATTTCACCGCCACCAGACAAGAGACTTAGAAATGAGTCAGAAACGAAAGGAATCGGCTGCTAAGATCAGTACAGGAGCGAACAAAATGAGTTTGGAGGAGACACAATGGCATGGCCAAATGTCACTTACATTGAGATGTACAAATATATATCTTTACTGCAGATGAGTTTGTTGAGCAGTAAAATCCGGTGAATAATTTTCATGGTGCGCAATATTTTCTGTAAGCAAAACAAGTGAAATAATTTAGCATTTGTTTGAGTCCATCATGGTTAAGATGCCTTTAATCAGAAAACACAGTTGGTAGAAGCATTTGCTTGAGACCTCATATTTTCTTGTTGTGATATGCTTGTATGCATGATAATTTAAGAGACAAATGTTGCGATAGATGTATATTGTATACCAATAGTGTTGTGACATGTATAAATATGTATACTGGGCATAGAGAGAATGCTCAGATGCATTAAATAATGGGTTTATTGTTTTGTAAACTTCTGCACTCTAAAATACTAATTAATTAATTCGTCTCAGTATTTTTGTGTCTGCTGACAGAACAAAACTAAACTAAATTGACAGAGAGGTGTTATAAGTGACCTAGGATCTGTGATGTCGCCAGGGAGTTGTCAATGTCCAGCTGTGATCAGTCGCCAGACACCAATGCTCAGTCCCAGGCAGCTGTGGTCAGCAGACCAGGATCTATGACCAGTCGCCAGAGAGCTGTGCTCAGTCTTTGTGGTCACTCACCAGAAATGTGTGAGAAGTCGGGAGAGAGCTACGGTCAGTCGCAGACAGCTGTGTCGGTCATCTGCAGGGAGCTGTGATCATCAGTCACCAGGAAGCTAAAGTCGGCCTCCAGGGAGCTGTAGTTAGTCGTTAGGGAGATGTTGCTAGCCTTCTTCTTCTCAACAAGAAAGGTATTTTATGTTCTTCTGTCCGAAGTAAAGCATCTTGAGAAAGACGAAGATTTCTACCAAAAAAAGTCTAATGTAGTCAGTTGTTTGTTTGTCCGTGTTGTTAGCTATGGTAGTAAGGCATCTGTTAGTATAGCAAATTACAGTTGTCAGGTACTCGAAAGTTTAAATTTAAATTAGATGTTAATTATTCAATGCAGTATGCAGTGTGCTGTGCATATGTAACATTGGATGCATAACTTGATTCCACTGTAATGTTTTCACTCTTGAAATGAGTCGAAGTCGTGCTCAAAAATCATTTCAAATTTAGATTTTCCCATTCTTTCCTTTTACACTTACACACACACACTATAACCAAAATTACCAGTTGTAATGTGAATAATCTCTAAGCCAAAATTGTGATTTACAAGTCATTAAAAAAA
>SRHC01003095.1:0-19008 GCA_004794325.1 Pomacea maculata
ATCTCCCCCTTTGGCATTTAAGTCTCGCATAATGATCCTCAGATCTCTTCTTGGTGTGTGGTCAAGCAGAGACTGCAGGGAACTGTAGAAGTCTTCTTTTTCCTCTTCCTCTGCTGCATTTGTTGGGGCATAGCATTGGATGATGGTGATCTTCCTTCCATTGGCGTTGAATCTTGCTGACATGAGACGTGGTGAGACTGGTTCCCAGGCCATCAGAATCATTGGTGCCTCTGTTGACATCAGCAGTGCTACTATCCTGGTTCTTGACTTGGTCGTCAAAAGATGAGTTGGCAAGCTGGCTTCCCTAAGGCTTTCACCAGCATACGTCATAACCTCTGTTCGAGAGGAATCTTCGCGACCAGTGGTACTGTAGCGGTTTCTGTAACAGCTTTTGTATTTACATGAGAGGGTTGTTAGGCCAAAGCAAAACCCCCAACCTGGAGGGCCAGGGTGCAACATTTTAGTCCGGCCTCTCCCCTGACAGAGCTGTTGGGCTTAGTTACACCTGCCAGGAGCACAAGGCTCCAACCGACATGGCTCTGTGGATCGACAAGGCGCGCAAGCCACCACATCACTACAAGGCAAGTTGCACCAACTGGTGGTGGAGCGTTAAAAGATGTCAACATGAAAAATATTAGCAAGTAAAAAAAGTCAAGTAACAATTATATATATATAAAATAAATAAACTTAGCAAGAATGCTCATGTGCGCACCTACAACATCACATACCACTGACACTTGATGATGATGATGATGTCAATTTGTAATGCGCAGGTATCCATTCAGAAGAATGCTCATTGCGCACAAAAAAAAAAAACGAAAGAAAAAAAAAATAAAGTGAACAAATATATAAAACACCAGGAAAGTAAAAAATAGAGACAGAAATGTTTCTTGGTTGTTTAAGACTGTTTTGAAAGAAACAGATGGGTCTTCAGCCTTTTTCGAAACGTGGTTGGTGAGGTGATGGCGGAGAGTGACGATGGCAGAGCATTCCACAGCTTAGGTGCCGCGTGTGTGAAGGCCCTGGCTCCAGTGCGCTTCTTGTTGGTGTCTGTCACTGCAGGGAGACAGAAGTGTGACTGGGAGCCTGAGTGCAGGCCACGTGACGGCTGGTATGTAGGAACTATCTCTTGTAAATAGTCAGGAGCAGTTTTAGACATGCAGGACTGGGCAATGGAAAGTACTTTGTGGTCAATGCGCTTGTTCATTGGGAGCCAGTGAAGGCTCTGTAGGATTGGGGTGATGTGCTCACCTAAGTTTTAGAAAAAAAGAAAACAGTACGAGCAGCAGGAATCAGATCTCAGGTAATGGCGGAGAGCGTAACCGTTACAGTGAAATCCACAGAAACAGGAAGCAAGGCAATCACAAGCAGTTAAAACAGCAACAAAGTAAACTTTAAGAGAAACAAATACAACTTGTAACTAAAAGAAATCTAAGGATATGGAAGAGCAAAGACGTTGCACAAGAAAGCAACAAAATCACCGGAGAACAAAGCAACTCAGCCTGTCAGGCGCAGCCTCGTTTCCAATCCCATAGATTCACTTCATCTGAGGTTGAGCAGCTGGACTGCAGATGGCACGAACGATTTTATGTGCATGTTGTTTTGACATGTAAGCATGGCATAGCGTTTACCTGAGCTTAATAATACAATTTCTTTCGTTATTACATGCTCAGGTATTCGGGTACTGGATGACTCAACTTCCCATATTGCACCATCGCACGACGCATAAAGGAATTTCTAGGAGGCGTCATGGCTTGGTGCACAACTGACCGACACGGTTAAATAAGAGAAAAGTTCCTGCCGACTTGGTTGGTAGAGTAGATTAGTGTAGTCGGTTGGTGTGGATTTACCATCATGTTAGCGTCGCTAGGCAGTTACAATAGTAACTAGGCGACTAGTGCTTGAGAAGAGCTAACAGGTTAAGTGGGTAACGACTTCCCAAGAAACAACGGCATTCAGAGACAAGCTATCTAAGTGAAGGGACCCACTCGCTAACTGCAAGGAAGAACGGGAGGATTCTTACCCTGCGCCGTTAGTGTGTTCCACTACCGTAGGGTGGAAAGAGTGAGGCAAGGTCTCGACTGACAGAAGGTTTAGCTGCTAAGTCTGTCGCCTGCTTAGGCAAAGCTAGTGACCGGTCGGGGTGGGGTGTAGAGACATGTTCCACCATCACCCATCTTCCACCGAGCTATCATGTAACATTAGGTTGTTAATTAGGGTGTGTCCGTGTAAAGTGAATATCGTTTAGCGTGTAAGGACGAGAAGTGACTCTAGCCGTTAACATTCATCAACAGGAATGTTCTATTTAATG
Source organism: Pomacea maculata (assembly GCA_004794325.1). NCBI lineage: Eukaryota > Metazoa > Mollusca > Gastropoda > Architaenioglossa > Ampullariidae > Pomacea > Pomacea maculata. Next base: position 2,312 of record SRHC01003095.1, read on the forward strand.
GTTATATGTTCTGTGCAGTGTATCTCTATTCCTTTTTTCTCCCTCACTGGCCCTTTCACCTATAGTCTTTTTCAACCAGTCATCTCCCTACCACACATACAATTTTTACCTTTTCTACTTTCTGTCTGCAGTGGTTTTTCCTTTGTCTTCTTTTTCCTATCATACCTTTCTTTTGCTCTAACTCTTTTTTCTGCAGCTTCCTTTAGGCCCCCTGCGTTTGTCGTGCATGGCTATCCGTGTCGCAGGATGTCCCTGATGGGCTGCGGCCCATCATACCAACACACCTCTTTGGCCCAGTCTTCTCCTAGATAGGAGGAGGATGTGGCCCACATCAACCAACCGGCTGGTCATGTATTGCCCTAGCTTTGCTTGAAGGTTCAATATGGTCTTCATATTCGGAGGGCCAGAGTATATTTTGTTGACCCTCCCATCACGGTGACCGCACACAGAACCCTCAACTCAAGGGACGTCATTGGGTGTCCTGACCTTGCAGGGATAATAGAAGTTGACATTGTCAGAACTGGCATCCCAGGGGGTCACAGCTATCCAGAGTCCACATCAAGAAGGATGAAAAGTCGACACCAACTAACACTCTTTTTCTCACATTCCCAGCGGACATCTCTTGACGGACACTAAAGACTATGGACGAGCCGACAGTCAGTCATGCAAGAAACATACGCGTTATCAAACAGATGAATCTATGAGATACAAACATGAAATAAGTTCACAGATACTGAACTCAGTAGTGAGTAAAACAGTAGTCTTTATTATGCAAGATCTTTTTAAGATATTGGTTATGAGGCTGTTTGTAAAGGCTTTGAACGTAGACACAGTTTGAAGAAAAAGAGGGAGCGATTTCCTGTGTGGCCTGAGAAGGAGAAGGGAATTTCTCCTATTTGATGCAGGGCACAGGGAGAAAGACAACACAAGCAGACCGAGAATACTGACTCGGGTGATAGGGCACCATGAGGTCAAACAGGTATTCTCGGTTATCAACAGCTATCAATAATAACAGAGAATACTCGATCCAGATAACAGTTTTTGTGCAAACAACTGTGTGTGAATATTAGTGTATCAATTATTATTATATTTCTACTTATTAATGAGACTAATGCGAGTGTTGGTGCAGGCAGCGCCGTACGGACTAAGGTGATCCCAGGTAATGTTGTATAATGGTGAAACGTAGAATAATGGGGCTTCTGTTTGTTGGTTGTTTGTATCAGTAAGAACTACTACTTTCTTATTAATTTTTTCTGTTGTTTTATACTGCTATAAATATATACCAATGAGTGGATGGTTTCAGCATGCGGTAAAGGGTTTTTTGGTCCTAGTTGTGATCAACCATGTGATGACATGTGCGCAGAGTGCAAAGAAAAGGAGAAATGCCTCGGTAATTGGTTTTATTTTTAATGTAACTTAATTGAAATAAATCGTAGTGTCGATGTAGAATTATGTGGTTATTGCCTGAAACCGAAATCAGAGTAAAATGTTAACAACTTATTATTTTGCTTTAAAAATTTCTTTAGTGACAAATGACAAACTGTTATTTACCACACATCTCATAACTTCGTGAGGTTATTGAATGAATTGCTTTAGTGCATTTCTGATAGTACAATGCAATTTGGAAAGCATATACTTACCATAAGTCATTATCTATCAAGACAGGCTTTCTGATAATCTTTGGTCGCACACGTCTCGTTAACAGAATGTTATGAGGGATTTTGGGGAACTAACCTCTGCCCCAACAAATGTGGTCAAGGGTGTGAGTCCGGCATTTGCAGCATCGCAGACGGAACCTGTCAATGTCGAGAAAAGGGACAACACTGGGAGCCTCCAAATTGTGAAAGTAAAACTACATTTATAGGAGAAAAAACAACCTTTTCGTGCATCACAGAACGAATACTAAACGACTTTAAAGACACAGTCACGACCCTTCACGCCCCACCCCGACACACACACACTGACGATCTGACGTTTAGCTAAGCAGTGTTCTCAAATAACCTTTATCTTACTCTTGGCTTTATTTACTGCGGCCTACACATTTGACCCTTGACAAAGTTTATTGTGACGAAGATTTTGAGTTTTAGGCGATTGTCTGTCTAGAGACCCTTCTTTATTCAGCCAATGCCGAGTTGGGACAAAGTGCAAGACAATACACAGACAATAATAAATGATTTCCTGTGTGTAACTGTACACTAAATATCTTGCTTTAAGACAACATACCACTGAAATTTTCAGTCTAAATAAAACATCCATGTTTACATTGAAAAATGTACATGTGTATGTAAGAACTTACCATTAATTTTATGTACTTATAATTTAGGCAAGATATTACTGAAGGTTGTTTTTCCTCCTGTACACCGGTGAAAGTGCTATGCTGCATGCTTTACTTACAGCTTAGAGAAAATACATGTATTGCTAAAATAATAGTAACTCAACGTGAACGTGTTACCTGCGCGTAAGCAGAGACTGAGGTCAGTGGAACAAGATTGTTACTTATCTGAGCTATACAACATCATTGGCGAATTCCTCTAAGAAACCGTGCGAAAAATGTTCGCTTACTTTAAAATGTTGCTACATTACACACGTCATCTGTGAACATCTAAGTTATCTGATTGCCAGCTCTACAATGGTCAGTATAACAGTAAATGGCCGCGCAGTTATCTTCAGATGTTGGTAGTGAGGTGCAAACAGTAAATCGTCGATAAATTATTACTTGATTACCGTTGCTGCAAATGGATGTTCTAATATCTTGTGCTTCATTTCCTGTTGCCAATATTTGTCTATAAAATGCTCAAAGAAACTGTTGTCTAATTCTAACCTCATGATCACCTACACTTTGTAAAGTTTAACGAGCAAATCGCGCTATCCCGGGGTGCGTACTGTCCTTTTAGGTACTTATAAGTTTGTAGATTTGGGGGAGGGCAAAATGAAGCTCTCAAAGTGCTCATTAGTCGCGAAAAGGTCATGATACATTGACCCCAGGCCCTTATTAATTTGTGTCTTTGTATAAATTGTTGACATTGTTCTTTACGTGCACCACCGTTCAGAAACTCGTTATAGTCCTCGAATCTAGGAGACACAAATATTACTTTCAAAGGTCTAACGAGTACTGTCTCGCATACAAGAATGGGGGGTCCGATGGTGGAGGGAGGTGAGGGTTAAGCCACAGTGAGGCGATTCTGTGCACTACTCCTCAAACCTCCCCTGGATAAAACATTTTTTCCCCTGTCAGAAGCACAGATAAAACTTTTCGATCCATCCTGAAAAAAGGACAGACGTGGAACGGAAAATAAAATTCTAAATAACTAGGAGGAGACGAAAAGTGAATAAAAGCACGACGAATTGAGCTTGCTATGAATATGGAGTAACTACAACAAGACAGCTCAAACAATCGTAGTACTTCATGATTGAAAGTTGGGGGTGAGAGATGGTCATGCCGGAAGAAGGACGTGTGTGTGTGTGTGACTTCGTTAGGTGAACAAATGTATTTTTTAGACCAAAAGTGAATGTTCGGCCTTTGAGTGACAGAGGACAACATATTTATGGAGACTTGCTATACTTCAGACTAGAAATAGTTTAAATTTTAGAGTCAATCCATAATGTGATTCGTGATTCGAGAGATGTTTGCAGCATGAAGGAGAGATAGTCCAAGCAATTTATGACTGTTCAGTTGCTGACCTGCACTCGCCTAAGAAATGGTGTGTTGGACGACGGCGAGGGCTGACTGAGTTTGTAGGTATTGTGCTTGTTGGTGCTGTGCTGTTTTTCCTGCGTCTGATGGAAAGAAGTCATGGCTCCGAAAAAAGACAAGAAGAGGAAACAAGGAAACAAGAATCCAGCGCTGAGGAAAGTCTGTTNTCCGAAAAAAGACAAGAAGAGGAAACAAGGAAACAAGAATCCAGCGCTGAGGAAAGTCCGTTTAGTACTCCTCAGAAAATGGAAGAGATAGGAGCAACAGAAGGGCGTCAGAAAGAGAGCGGGAAGCACGACAAAAAGAAGCAGACAGTCTCAAACATCCAACAATCTGATGGTTGAAAAATTAGAAAACTTACTAAAAACGACAGAAACAATGAAACAACAGATAGAAGATTGCCATCGCGAACTGGAAAAAAAAACACATTGCCTATAAGGTAGAGAGGCTAGCAAGTGCACTCTTCGATGTTAAAAAAAAACCCCAACGAAATGTTAAAGGCAATAGTTGGATCTCTTCAAAAGCAACCAGATGAGTTGAAAGAGAAAATTTGCAGGTTAACAAGTCGCTGTGGAGATCACAAAGAAGAAATAAATCTTTTAGAGCAGTACTTCGGAGAGAGTCGGTAAGGATCCACGGAATACCTGACGACCACAGAAAGGAAACATCAGAGGATTGCGAGAGGAAAGTGCTTCATGTTGTCCAGTCAACACTTGGTATGTCGGACACTGACACTCATAAAATCTCAGCTTTGCCCCGAGTGGGAAAGATACTCTTACAGACCGAGACCAATACCAGTGATAGTGAAGTTCTTCTCTCGTAAAGACAGAGACCGAGTGCTTAAAGCAAGAAGTCGTCTCAAGAGGTCAGGCATGGCTATCACCGAAGATCTCACCCACTTCAATGTCCAGAGACTAAATCGCCTAAAGCACCACGAAGGTGTTCTAGAGCAGTGATGGCGAACCTATGGCACGCGTGCCCAAGGTGGCACGCGAAACGATTTTGTGCGGCACGCGACGACGCTGATGGATTTTTAAAAATTTCAAATTATCATAAGTAATAGCCTTCGATTTTTAAGAAAACTGTAAATAATATTAAAGAAGTGATGTTTGATCATATTCCACAAAATTTTTTATATTACTTTTATTAACTTGGGTATCATATGACATAGCGTTTCTATAGCGGCGTCATTAAGTAGACCGACTTGGCACGCAGCAATTTTTATTGCTTTGAAATTGAAATAATTGGCACTCGGACTGAAAAACGTTCGCCATCACTGGTCCTAGAGGCATGGTCGGTGGCTGGCGGCAAGCTGTTTGTGAAGTTAATACATCTTTCTGTGCGGGAGATAAAAGGTGGTGATGCCAGTCCCTTGAGAGGAGACAAGATGTCCGACATATTTACCTCAGTCCTGGCAAAATGAAAGCTTCTAGGGGTTAAGTTTTAATTGATTTTCTTCCAAGCGCTGTAGTACTCGCTCTACCCTCTCCAGATGTTCATCGAAGGTGACATAGAAAACTATAATGTGATCGAGGAAAACTAGGCAGATGTGTAGCTGTAAGTCCCCCAGACATTCCGGTGCATTAGCTAAGCCCATAGCCATGCTGCTATACTCATAGAAGCCAAGTGGAGAAACTGAATGCCGTGCGTTCTTGGTGTTCTTGCGCTATCTCCATCTGGTGATAGCCGCTTTTCAAGTCTAACACAGTGAAGTATTTTGCAAAGTGTGTGAAGTAATTCTTCATAACTCTTGGCAAGGCACAGGAGTCCTTAGTGGTGCGTGCATTCAGCTGTCTGTAATCAGCGCATTGTCTCAGGGCGCCATCTTTCTTTTTCACCACATTGGAGGACCATGGCGAAAGCGAAGGACGAATAATGCCATTGTGTAACAACTGTTGCAAGCAGTCTTTGACTTGGTCATGCCTGGTGACATGCCTGGTGGAATGCTTTTGAATGGTGGAATGCCTGGTGGAATGCCTGGTGGAATGCCTTTGACATGCCTGGTGGAATGTGGCGATGACGCTCTTTGGTTGTAACGTTTTGGGAAGGGTGTGTTAGGACTGTATGCGAGCACGTGTAAACATCTACATGTAAACCACGTTAGCCGCATTCTTCCACCTTTTCAACAAAAAGGTCCGGCCAACGGTTAAAACATTTAATGCTTAACGTGAAAGAAATGGAACGATTGGGAGAAAGGAAAGATAAAACACAAGATAAATATGACGTTTAAACCCTACTGCCCATGAGCTATTGAGCCTTCACTGTCACCTAGCTGACTGGACAGACGATCCGGTGTACCAATTCGTGGCGTTGTAGATAGTATCCGTTTGATATCCACATACACGCACAGATGTCCGGTGGCACAGCTACAGGTTACAAGTCCTGTACTTCAAATGATCCGCATAACTCTACCCTGGGTATTGGAAGTATCGGCGACTGTTACGCACGAGATGCCACTACATCCAGGATCTGTCCTTTCACACAGAAACCCGCCGTATCCCTTGTGATGCTGATGTAGATTTTATACTCCCAATCGGTAAGAAGGTGATATCCAAGTCTACCCTTCGGTAGATAAGCGTTAGCATCCGTTGCACGTGATGCTAAAACTTCGTGAATCTGTCCACAACACAGATCTCCCGCTGAATACCTCCTTGAACCAATACAAACACTACACTCCTCTTGAGCTCACAAGTTGATGACTCGGCTCCACCTTTATGGGGATGGACGTTGGCGACCGTTAACAAAGACTTGATACTCTTCGTAGGTCTTACTCCACTGACTGCTCAGCTTTCTCTGTCCAGAGCCACGTTAGTTAGCCTAACTTAACTATCTACTCTCCCTCTAATGACCAATCAGGCCATTAGCAACGCGGTAACTAGGACGACTGCTTAGCGATTCTTCGTGGGGTCCATGCCGACCAATCATAATCTCTGTACCGTGTAGTCGGCATGGCTCCCACCTCAAGCGGCCGCAGTCGCCATAGTTACGCCTATGAAAACATTTCCTATGTCAAACACATCGAATGACGTGAAATAATCTGCGTGGGGATTACGTCAGCGCTTGCGTAACTGCTCTCCCCTGGTACCACAGGCAACAAATGATGATGATGATGATGTTGATGATGATGATGATGATGATGATGATGACTGTTTGTAATGCGCAGGTATTCATTCAGAAGAATGCTCATTGCGCAGCAAAAAACAAACAAATAAAAAAGAAGAAAAAGATAAAGTGAACAAATATATAAAACACCAGAAAAGTAAAAATAAAGACAGAAGTGTTGCTTGGTTGTTTAAGTCTGTCTTAAATAAACAGATGGGTCTTCAGTCTTTTTCGAAACGTGGTTGGTGAGGTGATGGTGGAGAGTAACGATGGCAGAGCATTCCACAGCTTAGGTGCCGCATTTTTGAAGGCCCTGAGCGCAGGCAACAATTACAATAAAAAAAAATACATTCGTCTTTGAATTGCGAATCGTTACAAAGGTTGAGACAGCTGTTAAGGTTTAGTGCCAGTCTATATTTGTGTAAGAAGTGTTTTAGTTCTTCCCTGTCTAAGTTGTTTTCATTACACTCTAGCAGCCCATGTGTGGTGCTTAATCCATCCCCACAAGCACATGAAGTGTGGTCCTTGTATCTTGTTAGATACTCTCCATTAAGCCTCATCCTGGCTAGTTTGGTTTGTTCACACCTATTGGACTTTAGGAACTTCATAGTGTCCCCAGGCCTGTCATCTATTAGTGTTTAGAACTTGTGGACATTGACACCTGTAAAAACATAGAAATCAGGACGAGGTGTTTCAGAAAATATTTTAAAAAAAAACAGCTTCACGGCATAAAATAATATCTTGAATAATTATAATCTAATACTTTAGACACTTGTTTTCAGAGAAAAGAAATATGCATCATTTCAAAGTCGTTCACGACACATACACACAAACACACTAATGAAATACGCGTGACAGATGACTTGTACTCAGTTCTGCCTGCACGTTTTAAACGGTAATCAAAGTCCTTTTTATCTCTGTGGTCATACCTGTGTGAACCATGTAATCATTACAGTGTGTATCGACAGAGATATTGAATGAAAATATTCTGATACACAAACAGTTCAGTTTCATATTAAGAAAAGAGGAAAGGTGTTGGAGATCAAGAGTCGTCGCCCTGCAATTATTACGTCCCTTTGTTTTGCGTGTCGTTACAGAGTATTGTTGTCCTTTGCATGAAATTATAGGTGTGGGTAGAACGATCAGCAAAAAGCATATTTGACGACATATTATAATTTACCTAGCGAGACAAAAGGGTGTTGGTGCAGGCATCGCCACACAGACTAAAGTGATTTTAGGACGACGTTGTATAATGGTAAAATGTAAAATAATGGTGATTCCATGAGTTTTTGTTGTTTATATCAGTCCTGATTTCTTACTGATTTTCTCTGTTATATTTTACTTACAGATTGAAAATCTGAGCACTAAAATGTAAAAAAATGCATGTATATCTATCTATTCCTCTTCGTGCATCAGGTTGCACATAAGGCCTCAACCAGAGTCCGCCACCGATGTCGTGACATGTATATATATAAAGTGATTTTCATTCTAGATTGCTCAAAGGATTATTGGGGTGCGAACTGTAAATAAGAGTGTAGTAAGACATGTAATGGAACAGACCAGGAAGGCTACTGCGATAGTACCACTGGTAAATGTTTAAAAGGTAACTAGTTTTATATTATTTGTTTAAGTAAACTTAGCCAAAAAAAAATCTTACTCATCTCAAGTGTTGCTGTAGGTTGAAGCTGTATTTTCCTCAAAAACGTATGAGGGTAACTGTCGCGTACCACCCCCCAGCGTCCACGGAGCACGCTCAAGGCCACTCACACAGCAGGCCACACACGCTCAGTCACTCAGCCGGAGGCAGGATGCGACTTACTTCTCGAACCCGTGCTCAAGCGAAGACCAAGACAAAGACGAAAAGAACGACACAAATACGAAGTTTAATCAAAAAAAAAATATATATAAATACCCAAACACCCAAATACCTAATACACCCAAGAAAAAGAAAATACCGATGCGAGTACTCACAACAACAACAAAAAAAAAAACAAAACAAACAAAAAACCCACAACCAGGTACTGCACCCCCGCAAAGAAAATAAAAACAAAGCGCAAACGCGCACAAATTATAACACAGCAGAGAAAAAAAACAAAAAAAAACCACCGCGCACCGCGGCCCAGTACAGTCAGTTAAACGTAGTTTCCCCCTGAGTCTTTAATTCTAAACACAGAACAGGGGCTTGAGGCGCTTAGTACACAGTCTCAGGAGCTGGTTCACAGTACAGTTCCCTTTCTGAATGCAGGCGTAGAACCCGTAGACGTAGACGTCACAAATGAAGAAGTGCAGAATGGTTGATTATATCTCAGACGAATGCTCGTCGAACAAAAAGGCGTGGAGCCAGGACACAAGGCACGCACGCATAGCACGTAAACACAGGAAGTACACAGTACATACACACCAAGGGCGTGCACCCCGGGCATACACAAAAAGCCTGAAATAAATAAAAGAACAACGGTCACTAAAAGGCTACAGGAAGAAATAACAAAACATCCCCCTCCAAGACCCCCTTAAACCAAGACAAGAAAAAGCCCTAAATTACACACATACAAAAATAAACTCATAAGGAGTAAACACACACTCGCGTATCCTAATGCTCAGGCGTGTGCAGCCTCTCATCCAAAAACAACCATAACAATGGGGAAAACATGCACTCACCCATCCGGCTTATGTTAATGACCGACGGTCACCCGGAGAAGAAACGGAAGCACACTCCCGTAGACACTGGATGTCACAGCCCAATGCTGTCATTCCGACGCCCTCCGCACTTTCCACAAGTCCCGGTGGTCACTGCTGGCATCAACTCGCTAGTACAACCAGCCTCTCAGTGCCCACATGCTTGGGTCAGTCGTGGCAGAGCATACAACCGGCACCTTGCCTCAACGCACAGATTCCAGTCGTATTCTCAAAAAAAAAAACTCTCCGCTCTACTCAGCGCCTTGGTAAGAAATCTCTCACCAACCGCGACCAGCCCTCAAGCAGACCTCACGTGACCTAGCCAGACTGTGACGTCCGGTGCTGCTACAGGAAACGGGCGAACGCCTTGACCTTTTCCCGCGAACCGGACAAAAATAGTCTGAAAACACACGTTAACTGTCGTCTGCTGTGTTACCTCTCCGATACAGGCGCGCCCCCGCGCGCTGCTAGACATGCAGACCTAGACGAAAATCATGACACGCGACAGTAACACGCAAACATAATTAGGTGTTTTACTAATCATACTAATGACAAAAGTACAGCTTTATAGCACAGCTTTGAGACTCCCACACCTAATAACTGATTTCTGAAATTGATGATATAAATCAGTATCGTTTCTGAGGTCCTGCTGCTTGAATATGGACACATAATTTATTGCTTGTTAAGAAAAGTAAAATCAGATCACAGCAGGTACATTAGCCAGTTCAAGAGTAACAGAAAAGACGGTTCTACAAATAGTTATGACTGACCACAGGCCACCTAAAGTTTGTTTGAACGTGCAATAGAAGATTTCTTATGCTTGAACTTTTTCTAAGATGAACAGCAAATAATTTTTATCACACACTATTTCGAAAGAAGAGAAACCAAACATGAAAAGTCTTCTTTTCCATCAAATCACACACTGTCTTGAACACGCTTTCTTTCTTCCTCTTGCTTGATTTTGTGTGGATATCGAATGTATCCATTGAAAATTAACTGCTTTTGTCAACGTCTGTTAGCTCTCTGACATGAAAATTATTGAAAGCATCTACTTACCTTTAAGTCTTTGAAGTTGTCTGTCAAGACACGTTGTCTCTTAAAGCCATGCATGTTCCGTGAACAGGTTGCAGTGAGGGTTACTGGGGAGACAACTGCAGTGAGACATGTGGACAAGGATGTGGAAACACATGCAACGCTAAGGATGGGCAGTGTGATTGTCGTCAAGGCTGGAAACCTCCAAAGTGTGAAGGTAAATAGAAATTTATCATCACACAAGAAGAAGAAGAATAAGCACATTTATAGTAAGACATTCTCCAGCATCAGTCAGCCTTATAGGCCGGCATCTTCATGAATACACAAACATGCAAGCAAATTATAGCTCTCGAAGTTGTTTGCTAAATGTGATCAAATCTTCATCCATGTTTATCCAGGTCAGAATTCACAGGAGTTTACAGGCAGGTGAACTGTTTGCACAATATCAGCGGCGGTTGCACAAGTAACATTCTCTGTGTCTGTGTCCGTGTCACGGACGCGGCTGTCACCAGAGCAACACACACAACACGTCCACGCGCACTTTCACACACTAGACAAAGATCTGCCCATGGGCTGCTCGTCATTTACTGACAGAGGTCTAGCATGTGCCTTAACTTACGCTAGTCCTCCTAACCCACTGGTCAACACAAATTATAACAGTTATACAAAGCAACAAGTTATCACACACATGTATCCTCAATAAATCATATGGTCTTCTTCCTTAACTGCAATTAACTATTCTGAAATGGCATAAAATCAATGAATATAAATGTCAAATCAGCTATTTGGCACTGCCAGCAAGAAAACACAGTCACTTGATAAGATTAATCAAGGTGCACATCACCGCTACCCAATACAGGAACCGCTACTAAATACCAATGTCCCACTCTTCAAGTTCGTTTCACAAAGATTCTCCGTCTTCTTGGACAGTTCGATCCTTTCCCCCTTACCCTGATAATTTAGCTAATGAGTAGGAAAGTCTTACTGTTCCCGTTATGTGGGTGACGATGGTGCCCAGTCACTTGACACCTGCTCCTTTTACGTACTTATAAGTTGGTAGATTTTGGAGACGGCAAAATGAAGCTCTCAAAGTGCACATTAGTCGCGAAAAGGTCATGATACATTGACCTCAGGCCCTTATTAATTTGTGTTTTTGTGTAAATTGTTGACATGGTTTTTCCTGCGTCTGTTGGAAAGTAAGTCATGGCTCCGAAAAAAGACTAGAAGAGGAAACAAGGAAACAAGAATCCAGCGCTGAGGAAAGTCTGTTTAGTACTCCTCAGAAAATGGAAGAGATAGGAGCAACAGAAGGGCGTCAGAAAGAGAGCGGGAAGCACGACAAAAAGAAGCAGACAGTCTCAAACATCCAACAATCTGATGGTTGAAAAATTAGAAAACTTACTAAAAACGACAGAAACAATGAAACAACAGATAGAAAATTGCCATCGCGAACTGGCAGAACACATTGCGTATTAAGTAGAGATGCTAGCAAGTGCACTCTTCGATGTTAAAAAACAAACCAAACCCAACGAAATGTTAAAGGCAATAGTTGGATCTCTTCAAAAGCAAACAGATGAGTTGAAAGAGGAAATTTGCAGATTAACAAGTCGCTCTGGAGATCACAAAGAAGAAATAAATCTTTTAGAGCAGTACTTCGGAGAGAGTCGGTAAGGATTCACGGAATACCTGACGACCACAGCAGAGGATTGCGAGAGGAAAGTGCTTCATGTTGTCCAGTCAACACTTGGCATGTCGGACACTGACACTCATAAAATCTCAGCTTTGCACCGAGTGGTAAAGATACTCAAAGACAGACCGAGACCAATACCAGTGATAGTGAAGTTCATCTCTCGTAAAGACAGAGACCGAGTGCTTAAAGCAAGAAGTCGTCTCAAGAGGTCAGGCATGGCTATCACCGAAGATCTCACCCACTTCAATGTCCAGAGACTAAATCGCATAAAGCAGCACGATGATGTCCTAGAGGCATGGTCGGTGGCTGGCGGCAAACTGTTTGTGAAGTTATTACATCTTTCTGTGCGGCAGATAAAAGGTGGTGATGCCAGTCCCATCCACCAAATGCTGATAGGACTGAGCCAGGAGGAAATAGCTCGACAACAACAGGAAGGGAGCGAGAGGAAACCGCAGCAGCCTGAAGTAAAAACAACATGACATCAACAATACAAGAACTGGAAAAAAACCTCATCATCAACAATCAACACATGGAAGAGAAGGTCACCGTGGGACTTCTATCTCCATCTTTGACCCTACTACTCACTCTACTCCCTCAGCCACAAAAGCACCATCACTGGACCCTGAGGCACGTACGTTTCGCCTAGCATAAGAGAATGAAACTAAACCTAGCTAAGTACAACAAAGAACCTGCTACGACAGAAAGCGAATCAAGACTCTCAGCAGTTGGCAAAAGATGACAGTAGTCATGTGACGAACATCAGTGTTCCACGAACTGTGGCAATCGCGGACTATTCTGTATTAATCCGCCCTCGTATCACTGCTGTTGGCTAGTAAGTTTAGTTTGTTGTTTGTTTGTCAAATAACAAATTGTCTTGAACGCGTTTTCTTTCTTCCTCTTGCTTGATTTTGTGTGGATATCGAATGTATCCATAGAAAATTAACTGCTTTTGTCAACGTCTGTTAGCTCTCTGACATGAAAATTATTGAAAGCATCTACTTACCTTAAAGTTTTTGTAGTTGTCTGTCAAGACGCGCTGTCTCTTAAAGCCATGCATGTTCCGTGAACAGGTTGCATTGAGAAGTACTGGGGAGACAACTGCAGTGAGACCTGTCCACCAAACTGTCAAGAATGCAAGAAGACGGATGGGCAGTGTGAAGGTAAATATAAAGTTATCATCGCACAAGAAGAAGAAGCACATTTATAGTGAGACATTCTCCAGCAACAGCCAGCCTTATAGGCCGGCATCTTCATGAATACACAAACATACGAGCAAATTATAGCTCTCGAAGATGTTTGCTAAATGTAATCAAATGTTCATCCATGTTTACAAGACAAGACAAGACAAGTTTATTATTAATCCACAGCGGAAATACATTTGTCAACATCAGGGGCATAAAATACTACACATACTTCAACATTCCCATACTACCACACACTTAGTCCCACACATCTATGAAAAAAAAAAACCTGCTACCACAGTCATATAACCTGCAGAACCGTTCTCAAAGCATAAAATCAGAAGCCAGCCGATAGGTCATACTGTTGTTAAAAAGTCTGACAGCAGCCGGAATGAATGAACGACGAAACCTCTCTGTTCTACACCTCGGCATAGAAAACCTTCCACTACGTTGCATGCGTAGTTCAGTCAGTGTGCCGTGGAGTGGATGATCTGGATCGAGCAAAATAACTCTCGCCTTCCTGGCCGGCCTTCTCTCAACAAGGGGTTCAAATAGCTCCAGGCTCAGACCTACAACAGAGCTCGCTTTACTTATCAGCTTGTCCAGCCTGCCAGTGTCCCGCACAGAAGCACTCCCTCCCCAGCACACCGCTGCAAACTCTAACACACTACACACCATGCTCTGATAAAACATATACAGCATCTTGTTGCAAACATGAAAAGATCTCAGTTTGCGCAGAAAGAACAATCTTGTCTGTGTTTTTTTAAAAACAGCATCCACATGGTTAGACCAGGTTAATTTACTATCTGACAATACTCCCAAGTACTTATACCCTATAACCATCTCAATAGCTTCATCCTTGATATAAACAGGATGGACAATCCCTTTTTCCTTTCTAAAATCAAATATCATTTCTTTGGTCTTGCTGGCGTTCAAAACAAGAAAGTTAGAATCGCACCATGTCACAAACTCATCTATGTGCTTTCTGTACAAGTTCTCATTGTCATTAAATATACATCCAACGATAGCAGAATCATCTGAGTATTTCTGAAGATGGCATAACTCTTCTTTAATCTTAAAATCAGAAGTATATAGTGTAAACAAAAACGGGGATAAAACAGTGCCTTGAGGCGCGCCAGTGAATGTGTTGATCATACTAGATGTAAAAGTACTATTCCAGCGTACATACTGAGGTCTATCCGATAAATAGTCTAATACCCAATTCACTGTGCATGGATGCAACGACATACTATGCAGTTTCTGAGCAAGGAGATGTGGCTGAATGGTCTGGAACGCAGAAGAAAAATCAAAAAACATTACTCTTACACAAGCAGAGCTCTTCTCAAGATGAGAGTACACAGAGTGTAACATGTACAATAAAGCATCATCTACCCCAACCTTGTCTCTGTATGCAAACTGCAAGGGATCTTGAAAAGCAGCCACTTGGGTCTTAAGTACTGGTAGCACCAATCTCTCAAAAACTTTCATAATGTGCGAGGTAAGAGCTACAGGTCTATAATCGTTTAAGCAAGAAACATGAGCTTTCTTAGGTACAGGAACAATACATGATGTCTTCCAACCAGACGGAATCTTGCCAAGAGACAATGACCTACAAAACAATGTATGAAAAATCTTACACAGCTGCTCAGCACAGATGTACAGTACCTTAGGCTTGATACCATCAGGACCTGCTGACTTATTAACATTGATCCTCTTCAGCTGTCTACAAACATCCTCAACTTCCAGTGTAACAGGCTTCCGTGTAGTATCAACAGAATCAGAAAAGTTTCCCGAACATAAAATAGTGTCCTGTTCATTCTCAAGATCATGTATGTCAAACCTTGCATAATATTTGTTCAGCTCATCAGCAAACTCACAACCCAAAGCTGGAGAAGCATCCAACTTGTTCTTCTTACGATAACCAACTATTTTCTGCATCCCCCGCCACACTTCCTTAGTATTGTTTTCCACCAATTTTTTTCTCCAGTGTCTGCCTATACTGTTATTTTCCTTCCCTAATTGCCTGTTTCAAGTCTCTTTGTACATCTCTTAACTCATCTCTATCTCCCCTAGCAAAGGCAGATCTTTTCCTCCCTAGCAGTTCCCTGATCCTTTTATTAATCCATGGCTTACTATTTGTATATTGTGTGACCTCTTTGACTGGAATGACAGTGTCAACACACAAATTTATATAATCAGTCACTGTCACAGAGAGCTCATCTAGTGTTCCACAAGAGTCAACAAACACATCCCAGTCAGTACATTCCATACAACCTCTAAGTGCATCGCACGCCTCAGGCGTCCAGCACTGTACAATTTTTACAGCAGGAGGTTGTCTTTTGACAACAAATGTATCAGACAAGGTCGGACTTACCAAGAGGAGGCAGACTATAACAACAGTACGCCTATTTAGCATTACAATAAAACAAGTCTAAGATTTTACCCATGCGAGTGGGACAATCAACATACCGATAAAAAGTAGGCAAGGTTTTCTTCAAATTACAATGATTAAAATCTCCAGTTATCAAACACAGCACGTCAGGCGACTTTAACTGCTGACTGGATATCACCCCGGCCACAGTTTCCGACGCCGTCTTTTCGATGGCCGCCGGATGGATGTAAACAACACAAAGAATCACGTGGCTGTATTCACGCGGCAGATAGTAAGGCCGCAGGCCTACACACAGCAGCTCAACGTCAGGTACACAAACTCTCTCCTTGACCGATACATGGTTAGAATGACACCACTGTTGGTTGACATACACGCACACACCGCCTCCCTTCACCTTTCCAGTAGAACGAGGGTCTCTATCCAGTCTGACAAACAAAAAATTCTCCAGTTCCATCGCCGAGTTAGAATCATTATCAGTAAGCCATGTTTCACTGAAGCAAAGCAAACTGGTCAGAAAAGCCTATCAATTCACAGGAGTTTACAGGCAGGTGAACTGTTTGCACAATATCAGTGGCGGTTGCACAAGTAACATTCTCTGGGCCCGTGTCACGGACGCGGCTCTCACCAGAGCAACACACACAACACGTCCACACGCACTATGTTTCCATGAGCAATGTGCGATTGAACCCTAGGGTGGTATGGGGTAGTCCGAGATTTATGCAATCCCGTTATCAGGCACAATTCTTTGATCATACGACTTTCAAAATTAGCACCTTGATCGGAGTGCAGTCGGCAGGGCATCCCGTAGTGCGCACTGAAGTTATAGAACAGGGCTGCCGCCGTTGTGTTTGCTGTCGTGTTCTTGGTTGGCATGGCCTGTGCACACTGGGTGAAGTGATCTGTAATAACTAAGATGTGCTGAAAGACCCC
>SRHC01003095.1:21630-37576 GCA_004794325.1 Pomacea maculata
CACTAATGACAGTGTATTGTGCCACAGCTCTTTTGGAGGGTTGAGGCAGCTGTTAAGGGTTAGTGCCAGTCTATATTTGTGTAAGAAGTGTTTAAGTTCTTCCCTGTCTAAGTCGTTTGCATTACACTCTAGCAGCCCATGTGTGGTGCTTAATCTATCCCCACAAGCACATGAAGTGTGGTCCTTGTATCTTGTTAGATACTCTCCATTAAGCCTCATCCTGGCTAGTTTGGTTTGTTCACACCTACTGGACTTTAGGAACTTCATAGTGTCCCCAGGCCTGTCATCTATTAGTCTTTAGAACTTGTGGACATTGACATCTGTAGAAACATAGAAATGAGCATGAGGTGCTTCAGAAAATATTAGAAAAAAACAGCTTCACGGCATACAATAATATCTTGAATAAACATAATCTATTACTTTAGACACTTGTTATGAGGGAAAAGAAATATGTATCATTTCAAAGTCGTTCACAGCACATACACACAAACACACTAATGAAATACGCGTGACAGATGACTTGTACTCAGTTTTGCTTCCACTTTGAAGCTGTATTTTCTTCAAAAACGTATGAGGGTAACACGCAAACATAATTAGGTGTTTTACTAATCATACTAATGACAAAATGACAGCTTTATAGCACAGCTTTGAGACTCCCACACCTAATAACTGATTTCTGAAATTGATGATATAAATCAGTATCGTTTCTGAGGTCCTGCTGCTTGAATATGGACACATAATTTATTGCTTGTTAAGAAAAGTAAAATCAGATCACAGCAGGTACATTAGCCAGTTCAAGAGTAACAGAAGTTATAAGTTAAAAGCACAGACATAATAACATATAAAGCAAAAGTCTCTGCTTGAATTCTATGCATCGTTGTTATAAAGTCATTAGTGGAATTATTCAAACTATACCCCCAAAAAGGTTGCAAATATTGTCTATTTAAAATATTTAAAGACAGATATTTCGAAATATTAATTGTTGAAACTATCCTTTGGAAAGTTCACTTCAAAACCTAAATTATCATATACAATGTGAATATTCCGGTGTGTGTGTATGATGATAACGAAGGCGGCTGTAGAGGGATGGGCCTCACTCGCCCGAGGGGAAAGGGGTCACTCTGGCTGGCTCGCTCCGCCCTCTCTCACCCTCACACTCCGTCACCCGTCCGTTCACACGTCCGCACGCTCACTGACAGTCGCTCTCCTCGCGTGCGCAGACACAACTGACGAGACAGTTGTACAGATTGTAAATTTATAAGCAAAAATCAACAAAGCAAATTAGGTTGGCACATACGAGACGTAATATGAGTCTCCAAATACACTAATTATTATCAGGTCACAAAATTAATGTAAGAATGTAAAGAATGTAAATGAGATAAAACACACTTCACCAGTCTTTGGACAGTTCTCTCACAGAACAACCTTGGTACTGGGGGTACCACTCGGCTACCTTGCTCTTTGTTTCTTGGAGATGAGTGCAGCTGGCTGCATGCACCTTGTCTTCTAGATGATTTCTTGCCACTGTCCCACCACAGTTGCCCCAGGTAATGGATTCAGCGAGGATGCTCGGAGTAGAGATGCCTTCTGACTGAACGGCGTTGCTTCATGAAGATGGGTGCAGCTGCCTGCATGCACCTGGTCTTCTAGACGATTTCTTGTCACTGTCCCACCACAGTTGCCCCAGGCAATGGATGCAGCGACGATACTCGTAGCAGAGATGACTTGTATGTTGTTCTGTAAGTAACCACACTGGACCGGTGGCACTGACCACCGCGCTATTCCCCTGCTACTACATCTTACACTCCCTTACCCTGGGCCTCGATCGCCTCCATCAATGTGGGCGACCTGTCAAGTCGTAAAAACGGACAGAAAAGCTTCCCTCCACTGTCCGCTTTCACTGACCACGGCCCACCTATAATTATCGCCAAATGTAATTTTACTTTTTAAATACACTACGAAGTGAATTGGTCAACAACAATGCGCAGTGTAAAAAGTTCGAGTGCATTATGTTTATTTTAAAGTGCTTGAAGGTAAAGCTTGCGTTCACTTTCTGTTCCCGTGCACACAATATGACTTACTTATATACATGTGTAGTCCTACCTGCTTTGACCTTATACTGTTGCAACATTTTCCTCGTCCTCCGAGGATGTGCAGTCGATGACATTGTGAGCTGATTGAAGTGGTTCAAATTGGTATGGTTGAACATTACTCATGGCCATCTTGATTGCTAATGATTTTGGATATCACAAATCCAACAAACGAGACACCACCGATCACGATCAACATTTTCCTCGTCCTCCGAGGATGTGCAGTCGATGACATTGTGAGCTGATTGAAGTGGTTCAAATTGGTATGGTTGAACATTACTCATGGCCATCTTGATTGCTAATGATTTTGGATATCACAAATCCAACAAACGAGACACCACCGATCACGATCCTAGCAATGACCACAGACACTTCCTGTCGTTTGTGACGTCACAAGAGGATTCGTCTGCTTGACCGTCTCGGGAAGCTATCGTGGTTACTCGGCGGAAGGACACAAGGGTTGATTTCAGTGGATTTTTTCAATTTTTATAAACATCGGCAACCAAAATAGTTCTAATAAGTGGTAATTAAGTGAGAAACGAATCCTTTATTTCTCCTGTGTTGCTCTCGTGCTCTGTAATTGTAACTAAATATAGTTTTGAAACGTTTGACCGGTGCCACAGCCTTATCACAAGCCTTGAGCATCCCTTTAAGTTGTCTTGAGCATGACCTTAACTTTGTAACTTTCACAGTTTTGATGGATGAAGAGCTAGAGGTAAAGTCAACATACACAGCTTTAGTACGATGAAAAGCTATTATCTATTTTTATATATTAGGCATGTAGAAACAAGGTAGAGCCAAGCATAAATAAGGTAATGTAAGTTTTTCTTTGTTGAAATGCTAGAGGGAAGGTTTGTCGTGAACTCCTGGGGAAGAGCACGTGGAGATGGTCAAAGGTTGTGATCCCTTCACTTCGGCTGTTCACACTATCGATACCTCTACCACTCACGCCAACATTTACACTGTACTGCGTGCACTTATACTAAATTGCTTATTACACTTCTAATTAACTCGTTGAGCCCCCACACGCTTGCCCCAATAAACAACTGAAGGCAATTTAGTATATTAATGAAAGTTATTAATATCGAGAGGATTATACAAATTACAGAAAATAATACAATTTCCAAAATATAAAAATATGGTCGTTATCTAGGTGTCCCGTATTTATCTATCCCTAGTCCAGATATCTCATGAGCCACTAAATCTCTAATATTAACACTAATTACTACACACCGCACTCTTGCTTGTCTAGCACACCCTCGCCACTCATCTCGTCACACCAAAGGTCACGTGCACATGGAGGCCCTCCTCTGTTCGACGTCCCAGAATCTGTTTGGGTCATTCTGTCGATCGCAGCGGCTTCTCTGTCTCCAGGGCTCTGGCACTGTCCTCTGTTTATTTTGTTTCTTCCTCGTGGCGACCTTTCTTTCAGCACGCAGAGGCTGTGGTCCTGCCGTGGGTTACCCTGTACATCTCTGACCCTCTAGGTCGAGGCGTTGTCCTGACTGCAGCACCTAATAAGGACCGACGCTTATTCACCAGCCTCAGCCTCGACTGGTTTCACCAAACAGCTGCTGGTGATGAGCTCTATACACTCTGCAGCCGTCACAATTCCCAGACCGTGTTGCAGTGGAGAACCTGGACAGCTTTGAGCAGACCCCGGGTACCTTTTTCTTCAAGAGCTCAATGCCAAACACCACGATGCTTCTCTGTCCGTGATGATAGATTCTCAACCGCGTGGTTTCTCCTCCCCTCCTTACCCCCTCCTCACTAGAACGCGGTACATAACCTTGGGTGCCAGCCAGTCTGGTCTATTCAGTCCTACTGCCCTCGTGTAACAATGTCTCCACATTATCCTACCCTATGGTGTAAACAAGGTCCGTCTGTTTACCCGTCGAGATGTCCGTGGCGACCTCGCATCTTGCATGACCTCGTGACTGTACTTCAAGTGTCTGTCGTGACGTAAGCGGCGCGTCAAGTGGTTTGGGCTCGAGGCTCTAGTCCACCTTCTGCCAGTCAGTTTGCTCGCGCGAACGCTCGTCTCGTGGATAGAACAGACGTGTAAACCCACACTACAGCTCTATTCTAGTTATCACATGACAAGGTTGGAGCACTTTGTTTTGCGAGAGTGAGAAGCGAAAAGCAAGACTGACGTGCAGTTGAAAGGTTGTGTAATGACTGACTACAATCAGACAATTAGCACACTCTCGTTGACTGGCTACATGGTGAAAAGGCTAAAGTCGTAGGTGTTGTTTAACGACAAAAACAGAAGTACGGTCGGTTGTGTTACTTCAGAGTAGGTAGATACTATTGTGTTTTTATTAAGTGTAGGCCAGATTTATAAAAGTGTTGTTTGTAATCAAGTGAAGCATTCTTTTGAGATTAAGATTTTGTAAATTGAAAAGAGAGAGAATAATACACGTTAATATCCAGAAAATAAAAGTGTACCAAATGTTTAATGCTGTTGACTATTAGATATCACTATTGCTAGAATGAACATCTGTCAGAAATCATTAGTCTCGATCAAAATGTTTTGTGTCCGGAATATCAGCTAATGAAGTTCATTATTAATCTCAATCTTCATAGTGACACCACCACCAACTGCAGCATCACCACCATCAGAGAAAAAATTTCCCATGTGGGCGGCAGCCCTCATTGCACTTGGCATTCTTGGTTTGATTGGTGAGTAATACATGTCTGTGTTAATGCGTCAACATCACAGGGCACGTTCTGGTTCTGCAATGTGTGTGTGTGTGTGTGTTCTTTTCATAATGGAAGCAAGTAATTAAGATGAGGCCCTTGAGGAAAGAGTATTCACCACCACTCAGTTGTTTCTTGTCTCGGTTTTTAAACGGGAGATCGGATGCCATTGAATGTTAGCTCCCACGCACGAACGAAGACACGTACGCACGCACGCACTCCTCGGAGACAACAGAAGGATGAGTGTACGGGCTTACAATGCTCACCACGTGCCTGTCTGAAGTAATGGTGAGCAGGTCCTACATGGAATGACCAGTCCTGCTAGTTGTTCCTCTGTCCACCTCAGCGTCGACCTCTCCTTCCGCAACCTACGGATCCGATCGCAGGGAGCAGCAGCGAACTGTCAGACCTTACAAGCAGACGGACAGACACGTACAGAAAACATGAGACCAGCACTGGCAAGAGCAATGCCGTCGTCAACGGCAAAGACGAAGTAGAAAGTGATGTGGCAAAAACGACTGAATGAAAACAAAAGAAGAAATATAAATATTGATGATAAACAAAGTTAGACAGAAACCGAATAATTAAAATAATACAGAAAAGGTATAATAATCTACCATTGTCTCAAGAGTGGCAAACATCAAAACTTGAACTGAATATTGTACATGTCTGTATGTCAAATGATATAGATGTTTCGCTCACAGGCTGAGCCAATGGTGTAGGCACGGATCTACATCAAGAGGTTGTAAGTCTTTGCCTTTAGGTAAGCAAACGATAAAAGAGAAGGAAAACAAAATCCACACAGCAGCCAATCGGACCTTCAAGTCACATAAAAGTGTAGAACACTTAGAGTGCCCCTCCCCCACGCTAATGAGGGTTGACAGAACATGTTGCTGTTGCTCATGATGATAGTGATGAAGGTTTGAAAATTCAAGCTAGCTTGGTGATAAAACTAAACAAGAAATAATGAATCTGAGAACAAAAGTGCCTCAATCTATCAATCATATTTCAAACTTTGGTATCTTGCAGCATTGTGTGTGTGCCTAGTGTGCCAAGAGTGCAGAAAGCGTCGCAAGGACCAAAGGTAAATATTTTTGTGATAACTTATCAGTCAGAAAAAAGAGACAGAATGATTTATCAATGTTTAAACAAATTATTACTTTGGTTAAAAACATCTGATTATTCTTGAGGAGAACTATGTTCTGAGATGAAGAGAGAAAGATAATTAGAGACGGTGAATTTACAAACATTCGGGACAGGTGTCATGACACTCGTGCTCGCCATTTCTCACAAACGGGTCCTCAGGTGTTTCGCATTATTTCTTGCATACAAACCCAAACTAAGCCTGGGTCGGCTCCCAAGCTAAACTCTAGTAATTACTTTTACAGCTTTTAGCAGTTATTAGATAAATATCATTGTCTAAACTTTGCTTACCTTTTTCTACTGCAGTCCCGCACAAGCTCCAGAAGGGTAAGTGAATGCTTTCTGAATACCTTGAACAGTTTATGACCACAGACAGACTTGAAAGTACAGAAGACTTGTAGGACTAATACACCTGACTGACTAAGTGGCAGAGCCAGTGTTAGAGAAATGTATTTCACTGGCGACTTAATGTCTTCAGACCCTTTTGTCACATTCCTGAGAGAGTTGTAAAACTTCTAAAATGATTTTTCAACATGACACACTTTTGAATCATATTCATTAACGTTCTGTGACAATACTTTTACTTTAAAACACAACAGAGTATTTCAAGAAATCTTGTCTTATTCCTGGTAAAATGTTTGTAAAGTGACCTTAATATACAAGGCTGATATTATTGTCTAAACCTGGGATTACTTTTCCTACTACAGAGGACCTGAGGAAAATCCAGAAGGGTAAGTAAAATATTGACTGCATACCTTGAACAGCTTATCTTCTGATGGCAGACAGACACGCTTACAAACCTGACAGTAGAGAAGTGTTGGAG
Organism: Pomacea maculata; assembly: GCA_004794325.1. Lineage (NCBI taxonomy): Eukaryota > Metazoa > Mollusca > Gastropoda > Architaenioglossa > Ampullariidae > Pomacea > Pomacea maculata. The sequence goes on from SRHC01003095.1 coordinate 28,387, forward strand.
GTCTAATACACTGAGATAACAAAGCAACAGAAAGAATACTCCTAGTGTAGGAGAAATGATAATCGCTGGCGATTTGATATTTATATCTAAAGATATTATTTTCACACTTCACAGTTTCTGTGACAATGTTTTACCTTAAAAGGAAATAAATTATCTGCGTATGGTAATCTAGTATCATTTCTTGTAAAATGCTAATGATATTACTTTAAGTTAGAATATTGGTAATATTGTCTTCACTTGGGATTCCTTTTCCTACTGCAGAGAAGCTGAAGGAGAAGGGTAAGTAAATACTGTATACCTTCAACAGTGTACTACATTTTCTGACGACAGATCGAAGTGCTAACAAGCTTGAAAGTAGAGAAGTATTGTAGGACTAATACACCTTCCTAACAGAAAGACAGTGTAGGAGAAATGTATTTCACTGGTGACTTGATATTTATATCTTTAGACATGTTTTCACACTTCCTAGTTTCTGTGACAATGGTTTTACTTTAAAATGTAATAAATTATCTACGTATGGTAATCTAGTATCATTTCTTGTAAAATGCTAGTGATATTACTTTAAGTTAGAATATTGGTAATATTGTGGTCACTTGAGATTCCTTTTCCTTCTGCAGAGAAGAAGCTGAAGGAGAAGGGTAAGTAAATATTGTATACCTTCAACAGTGTACTACATTTTCTGACGACAGATCGAAGTGCTAACAAGCTTGAAAGTAGAAAAGTATTGTAGGACTAATACACCTTCCTAACAAAACGACAGAAAGACTGTAGGAGAAATGTATTTCACTGGTGACTTGATATTTATATCTTAAGACATGTTTTCACACTTCCTAGTTTCTGTGACAATGGTTTTACTTTAAAATGTAATAAATTATCTACGTATGGTAATCTAGTATCATTTCTTGTAAAATGCTAATGATACTACTTTAAGTTAGAATATTGGTAATATTGTCTTCACTTGGGATTCCTTTTCCTTCTGCAGAGAAGAAGCTGAAGGAGAAGGGTAAGTAAATATTGTATACCTTCAACAGTGTACTACATTTTCTGACGACAGATCGAAGTGCTAACAAGCTTGAAAGTAGAGAAGTATTGTAGGACTAATACACCTTCCTAACAAAACGACAGAAAGACTGTAGGAGAAATGTATTTCATTGGTGACTTGATATTTATATCTTAAGACATGTTTTCACACTTCCTAGTTTCTGTGACAATGGTTTTACTTTAAAATGAAATAAATTATCTACGTATGGTAATCTAGTATCATTTCTTGTGAAATGCTAGTGATACTACTTTAAGTTAGAATATTGGTAATATTGTCTTCACTTGGGATTCCTTTTCCTACTGAAGCGAAAAGAGTAGCCAAACAGAGCACATAGAAAGTGCCGAAGTTGCCGAGGAGTAAGTAAATACTGTAAATCTTGAATAGTCTCTGACATCGTCTGACGACAGATCGAACTGCTAACAAAGTTAAAGGTAGAGAAGAATGGTAGGACTAATACAACTTCCTAAGAAAACGACAGAAAGACAGTGTGAGAGAAATGTATTTCACTGGCGACTTTATTGTTAGTACCTGTAAGACAGGACACACCTCTCAAGAAAACTGCTGAAGACAAAGCACATTATTTAGTTGGAAAGTAGCGACATAAATGCTCCCTGTGACAATGGAACACAGTTTTGATGATCTTTAGAAAATTCATTCAAAGTAAAGTTTGCTGTTAAGAATGTCAGGGGCCTGCAAAACTGAGGTACGGGTATAGATAAGGAAACAAATAAATCTTCACATGTCACAGACCACTATAACCCGTCGTCACCATTTCCAAATGCTAGCCTCTGGTTGCCAATAGAAACAACTAGTCGCCAAGAAGAACTCTTTCCCCAAGTCCTTTTAATCAGTTGCGATGCCACTGAGTGGTTGAGTGTGAGTGTCGTTGTGTGGCTGACTGTTTGACTTTTATTTTATTGTAGTCTATCATTTGTGAGAGCTTCCAAGAAAGAGAAATTTTCGTCTGTTAAGGAGAGAAACAGAAAATAGAGATGCGTTGTGTTGTATGTTTACAGTTTTATCGGAGCTGTCGTAATTTGAAGTACCTATTAAAATGTACATCAACTGTGCTGTTTTCCCTTCATGAGAAGCTAAGACATTTTACATCGTATTTCAGCATTTATGTTTTTGAAGTAAGCGCAAATGTTTATATCTGCTGTTGCAGGTCAGAACAACCAGAAGAAGCAGCAGAAGGGTAAGTGGACATTGCTAGTCAGACGAATAATAAGACAAGCAAACCGATATGTATTTGAAAACAGAGAGATGGTGGGACTGACAAGTGTAAAGAGAGGGAGGGTCAAACGTCTACATGACCATTTCATGATGTCCATTGGACTGACAGACAGAAAGGCGCACCAAAGACTCGATATCATGCATTTGGGCTTAGCAAACAGATGTGTATACAGAGACAGAGAGAGGGATATGTCTGGTAGATGTGTATGGAGACAGAGACACTGTGTTACAAAACTGTATTGTTTTAAATGCAGACATTTTTAAAAACTCTCCTCGCACCCGTCTAAAAATTGAGAAGCTGCTTACAAGTTTGTGAGTTACAAACCAACGAAGCATGTTCCCGTCTAAAAGACTACAAAATCCAGGAAAACAAGACACGTTGTCAATTGAAGGCAACATTTGATGTTTTCACTTTCAACTTTATCTGTGCTGCATTGTTTTTACCTTTCTTGTCCTTCTAAGAAATAATTACAATTTAGGTATAATTTATACCGTAAAGAACTATTTGAAACCTTGAATGTATTCTTTCTGCAGTGGAGAAGCAGCACCAGCGGAGTAAAGAACCGGATTTCTAACGAAACATCGCAACAAACGCTGTGAGCACAAGTGAGGGAGCAACTCCATTGATAATTACTGATTTGTTTATACGTACACTTGATTACGAGTTACCAGCATGTCGTAAGAGGATGATAGTGCAGGCAACAACAAAATCTAGTATTTCCCAGATAGCATTGAAACATTTTATTAACGTGTTAAAAATGTTTACGCATTATATTTTGGTAATGTTTGCAAAAAATGTTCCTAAAACATAAATTATCTAAATTAAAATAATGTTTTATAAACGCTGTATTGTTACAGGTAATCATTTTTATATACTTGCTTGAAAATGTTTATGTTACTGCTAGTACAAGCACTATTTTAAATTGCCCCTAGGATACTGTAATATACTGTATTTGACAGAAGTGTACTGTATTGTACCGTACCATAATGGACTGTATTTTACAGAAGTGTACTGTATTGTATAGTACCGTAATGTTCTATATTTTACAGAAGTGTACTGTATAATATTGTACTGTAATGTACTATAATGTACTGTATTTTACAGAAGTGTACTGTGGTGTATTGTACCGTAATTTTAGTTGAATTGAACGTGATTGGAATTGAAATGTTATTTCTCTCCAGAAGCGATACTGTATTGTTTCCATAGTGAGTGCTGTGTTTAGTGATCCAGATTTAGAAATACTTTTTTTAAAGTAAACTTGACGATGGCTATGTCCAAGCAATCACAAAGTGAACATGGCTTTAACTGCATCCTTAAGTCATGTGTTACAAAACTGCAAAAAAGCATACTATAGAAATGTTAATATGATACACTGTATTACTATCTGTGATTTTTCAGGGTTCTTCCAAGAAAGAAGAGGTCTGGCACTAAACCAGGTAAGCATCACGACTATGTTATCATAGATGTTTTGTTTGCACATTTGAAAGTAAACTTCAATATACATATATTAAGCAGTTACTACCATAGGCATTGTGATGTAGTACCAAAGTCCACTCAATCCACCCAGGAACGGGTACCTGAGTCCATAGACGTCTGGGGAAGGTATCCTCCGACTCAAACTGAAACTAGTGGTTCTTTGATGAGAAACAAGATATTGCTCATTATAACCAGTGGTGACACTGTGCTGTTTGCATTTTGTACAGGTATCGGGGTGTGTATAATGTGTGTGTCTTTGTTTGCGAGAAATGGTGACGGTAATGATGTTTGCATTGTTTATGTTTAGGTAGGTCTACGTATGTGTGTATGTGCGAGTGGTAAAAGAGTGTAGGGGCTCGTGTGATGATGTCAGTACTGTTTGTATTCTATAGGTAAAGTTTGTGTCCGTACTGGTTGTATTCTGTAGGTAAAGGTAGGTCTAGGCATTGTGTGCGTGTGAGAGAGAGCATTGATGTCCGTACTGTTTTATTTTGTAGGTAAAGGTAGGTCTAGGTATGTGAGAGAGAGCATTGATGTCTGTACTGTTTGTATTCTGTAGGTAAAGTTAGGTTTAGGTAGATGTGCGTTGTGTTTCCACGTTTTCCTTGTTTATCATAAATTGAACAAGCAGTGATCATATAGACGCATTAGAAAAGTATCAGTTATGATGTTGGAGATGAGATTCACATTTTCTATTCTTTAGCTGATCAAAGTAAGCGGTGATATATCAAAAGTTTTGAGATGTATTATTGCGCAGCGATGATTAAGTCATCTTTTTCTAAAGGAGATTTTTTTAACAGGCGACACAGTCACCGCTACCATATTCAATAATAATAATAACTAATGTATTTATATCGTGACATCATACGTTTATATATTTACACTGATGTCTGATGAAGTGTGGTCTCTGCACAGTAGTGTGTGTGTGTTTGTTTGTATTGTCAATACGTCTGTGCTGTTGGACAGATTGCTGCTGGCCGACGTCCAGCGAGTGACCGTTGAGTTTGGTGACTGTGAGCGTGTCTGTGGATCGTTGATGGCCGAAAGTGGCGGCACTCGACACCTACTGCTTTTAAATTTCATCGTGACATGCTCACCAGAGCATAAGAACAAAATATATAAATCGTAATAAAGAAAGATTAAGGCATAATTCCCGAGGATTCATTTAAGAACAGAAATCTATTGTGCAAACGCAAATAAGTCATCAAAAGTCTTCTTAAATTATTTATTATACGCTCTTACAGTTGTTAAACTGCGGGCATTAATGATATGCCGCTATGTAAATTACTAAATATGCTGTATCTATGTACACGTTCTCAAATGAAAGTAAATTGCCTTTTTTCTCTTAAAAAAATGCTGCACTCGTCCTGTCCAGTTTTTCTCACTCACGAAGATGTCAACAATTGTATCCGACATGTGTTCTGTCAGACACGACCTAAGGTGGACTAGCTGACAGGCAGACTGTGTCGGACTTTGTACTCAAGTCTAAGAAGCAGGCTGTCACGATTTGCTTTTGTCCTTTTGCTTTCATTCTGTTGCCCACTTTCTCAATTAGGCGAGAGCAGGTAGCTGTACGTGAAGACGGCTTTGTCATATTCAGAGCTTCTCCATAGACTGAAATTATTCTTTACCCATGTCAATAGTCCAAACCGTGTAGCTCGTACAACGCTCTTCTCTGTCTTCCTGATTTTACATCAAGTACTTCCAAGAAACCAATCTCTTTCTCTCATACTTACCTTATGACATGATGCTATTCCTCCATGCTCCTTGAGCAGAGATTGGTAATTAGTGTGTCCTTCCACAGTTAGACTAGGTGACGTCTCCAAGCTGACAGTGGATTATATATATATAGAGAGAGATAATGGCTGACATCTGATGTCCCTGTCTCTTTTGATGGGTCCATGGTTTATCTCAGAGCTTTATATGGTAAACCATATTTCTAATAGTAGTCAGTGACTGATGATGATGATGACGATGATTGATTGATTTGATGATGACGATGACGATAGCGATGACGATGACGAGGCCGGACTGACTGACCCTCGCTACACATGGCCAACACACCCTACCTTAGCTTAGCGCCAAATCAGTCCGTTCCTTTTTGTTGTTACAGGGTAGCACCAAACAGATAAAGACCAAACTAAAAGTGATGATGAAAGTAAAGAAGATAAAGGTGATGATAAAGGTGAAAAAAGTAGTCAAGGCGATGAAGAAGAAAAAGAGGGAACATCATCTGTCGAAGAAGCTGAATCTCAGATGTAGAAGCGATGGCACCAATCCGTTAAGTCCGCTTAGAAGACGTTTTGCTGGTAACAAGCTAGAACCTAGTTGCAGACTTGTCCACGTCTCTCGCAATGGCCGCTGCTTAGCACCGTGTTACACTTGATTTCCTGTTTGATATTGTGCTCATATACGTGGCATATTTTTATTGTTATTTTATTCACTCTTTGATGAATTAAAAAAGGTTACACTTTAAGTTTACGTTTTTCTAAAGTAACCAGTTTAAGTTTACATTACATTACATCTTTTACATTCATGCTGCGTTACTTTATTCACTCTTTGTTGAATTAAAACATGTTGCCCGTTCTAAGTTTCTCTAAAGCATGCTAGCAGAAATATTTGTAGATCCCTAGAAATGCTCAGAGCAAACGCAGTATTAACCATCTTTAAGCAGAAGACAGGGAGAAAGCCCGAGAGAAGAGCCGCGGGTAAATAAAAGAAAGACAATGCTATGAGTGAAAAAATGTTGCTTTCCATTTGTGATTATAAGATTTTTTAATTCGCTGGTTTATGGAATTAATTTATAGTTTGAAACTTTTTGTAACTTAAGTGCTGTCAAACGATTGTATACATTGAAATAAGTTTGTCTTCCTTGTAACATTTGTAAGAGCTTGGCTTTGCCTCACAAATGTTGACACTGTGACTTTTTTTAATTGAATGTCTGCTTTTTCTCCTGTTGACTCCTTCAAAAAGGGTGACCAACACATGGATAGATGACTAGTTTATTGATGCTTTGCATTTGTGATTATAAAAGTTTTGAAATAGTTTGGTTATGGAATTGACATCTTTAAAGGTTTTGTGATTGAAATGCTGTCAAAAGGTTGCATACGTTGAAATAAATTTGCTTTTATTGTAACATTTGTAAGAGCTTGATTTTGACACACTAATATTGAGAGTGAGACTTTCTTGATTGTATGTCTGCTTTTTCTCCCTTGGACTCCTTAAAAAAGATGGCCAACACATTGAAAGATTTATAATTTAAGTACTATTTACTGTCAAGAAATGATGATGATGGGGATGATGGATGATGATGAGGAGGATGATGGATGGATTGAGTGATGGATGATAATGAGGAGGAGGATGGATGGATTGAGTGATGGATGATGATGAGGATTAATATTGATAATGGATGGATGATTATAGATGATGATGGACGGATGATGTTGATTGATAATGATGATTGATGATAATTTTACATTTCATCGAATACTCTGATCACACGAACAAAAAGAACTTCAAATAAAAGAAATCGTTCCTTTTCTAATCAGCACAAACACAAACACCAACATAATTGAGTCTCTACTACTAGCTTAAAATTTTTACTAACCTTATCTCTCGATTCTCACAACATTTGATGGTTTGTATATAGCAATTAATGAGAATATTGACCTTTTGATTAGCATATTAACTCAAGCTGTTTAACCAGCACCAGCATCATCGCCAACACTAACGGCTGCTTGTAAACAACGAATCAAACCACTTACGCCTATCGAGTGGAGACATAAGTGGTTGAATTAGTTGTTCACAAGCCACCGTTGGTTGACTCCAAGTATGTCCCATACTAAAGATGGAAATGACCATTGTTTACTTTAAACGTTGCTGTGCGCGGCCTGTTGGGCATGAGAATAATAAGGGTTGTGACAGGGCTTCTGCTAAGGCTAAATTCTTTGGGGTCACAGGGACCCCTTCTTCAGATTTCTTAGGAGTCCCAGGCTAACTCTAAGGCAGACCTGGGCAAACGCCGGCCCGCGGGCCGGATCCGGCCCGCCTCCTGTCTCTGACCAGCCCGCCTGCTGGCCCGCCCGCCAGTAAATATACAGTATTTGGTAAAACTGAGTTAACTATATTAGTCCGTCCCTCTAGAACCATTCTAGTTTCTCATCCGGCCCCTTGGGAAAATTAATTGCCCACCCCTGCTCTAAGGGGTCCCTTTACAAAGTTGAAAAAACCCAACAAATCAACTACTTTGTTCAACTGCCTTTCAGGCACACAAAGCACTGTAATGTCTAGTCAGAAACGGCGAGATTTCTGTGCCATGAAGAGGGAGCAAGCATCTGTGATGAGCTTATGCTCACTGTACTTGGGGTGCTCATTTTCTTTACGTTTCTGAGACGATGATTTTAATCACGCTGTCAACGAAATCTTGGAAATAGGTTCATGGAACTCTTTCCGGTAAGGGAAAAAACTCAGTGCAAGGGAAGTAACTCTCACCTTGTAGCAGACGACAACAATAGGTTGGGCTACAATGTCGGACACTACACTTACCCAATTTTAGATCTGTTCTTCGCCCAAATTTGAAGGGGTCCCAGGGGACCCCACTGACGAAAATTGAGGGGGTCCTCCGAACTGTTAATGCGTACTGTACGCAATTTTTTGCGTAAGCAGAAGCCCTATATCTGTAAACTTTTCTTTTCTTCCCTTCTTTATCGTGAAACAATTATACGTTACACGAAGCTCCTTTAAAAACACATTCAAATATATGTGATAATTCGAAAAGCAAATGTCGCAGCCACCGCAAAACTCAATATACAGCACCATATATTACAGCTTCCTTGAAGACAACTAGCGCACAATAAGAAAGATTCCGAGGTGGCTTTGGGGGACGGATGGTAGGTAGATAGTATCTCCTTTTTACCGGAAGCTTTGTCGGCAAAGAGCAAAAGAAGGTCGGAGGCCGATGTGTTATTACAGGGCGATGCTGGTACATCGCCGGAGGTCGTGCGATCGTCCCACACCTTTAGTGACAGTAGTTCGAGTCCTCCCCTTTCCGGTGACATAACTCTGCTCCCTACCTCTATCCGGGCATCTACCCACCGTGCGAACAGTCTCTACACCTTTCTCATGCTAGCCTCCTCTTTATCATCCTCCTCCAGCTGCAAACTTCCCGCGACACCACCGTGATCAATTTATAAGCCTTATATTTGCGGGACAGCAGTTTTTAAAATGTTTTGCAATAATGTGTTCTATTTTGCTGTCTGCGAGAATATTACAGGATAATATAGTCACATTGTATCAAGGATCTAACAAAGGGTTAGGGTTAGAGTCAGGGTTAGAGTCAGGGTTAGAGTTTAGGGTTTAGGGGTTAGGGTTTAGGGTTTAGGGGTTAGGGTTAGGGTTAGGGTTAGGGTCAGGGTTAGGGTTAGGGTTAGGGTTAGGGT
>SRHC01003096.1:0-21188 GCA_004794325.1 Pomacea maculata
CATAGTTCTTTTATAACACATTTTTATAACTTGAAAATGATTTATTGTTTAGATGTACATGTACATCACTTTGTGCGTAAATAAACGAATACATAAGGGAGAAAACACAGGAACCTTTAGAATACGTCCCTCTTTCGATTGCTTACCCTAGGTCCTAATGCGAGAGATTGAGGATAAAGACGTTTTGATAGACGGTGGCATTCTTGGGACAGAGCCGATAAGTATCTCTATAGCAAAAATATACCAGCTTTGTACCTATGAAGGGAGACATTATGTGTGCAGTGAGCGACATTTGAAGTAATAATCCTTGGTGTAGGTATCGTCTGCTCACCGCTCCGTCACCAGACCAACCGACTGTTTGAGAGAAAACATTGGTGTAACCATGAATCTGTTTCTGGACGAGATCGCAGATAATAAACAACAGTACTAGTTAATCATCTGTGAAGACTAAATTTGTTCCGTCTTTAAAAGAAAGGTAATTCTTAATTTTATTTTCGATTCTATTAGAAGCCTTAATTTTTATCAATTGTGAAAATATCACACTTTCATTACATTTCACACAAATAAGTGTATTATTTGGTTATTACCACTACAGATATAGAGCTGTACGTGACTCATTATGTCAGTTAATTATTTATATTTTATATTTTAGGGAATGTACATCGCAGTCTTTGTAGATATGAGCGGATATATGACAAATATGTTAGTTGTCGCGTGTAGCGACGTATCCAGCCGCTCCCAGCGCCGAACAAACCAACACGCACACGAAACGACGCTATAAATATATATTTAATGAAAACAAAACAAAAAAAAAAACGAACCCCCCCAAAAAAAACAAATAACACAAACGCCTCCCAACCGGACGCCAACCGACCTTACCCACAACTCCCGACAGTTCCGTTCCCGCAACAACCTAGCTCAGGCTTCCTCAGCGGCATAGCCACCACCGTTCTTCCAACGGTGGTCACTCACAAGTCTCCGTCTCTTCGACGGTGATCACAGTCAAACTTCCCTTCACGGTACGATAATCACCACACAGTTAAAACTTCAGCGGTACCAGCCACCACCGTTCTTTCAACGGCAGCCACTAACGTCTCTTCGACGGTAATCACAGTCAAATTTCCCTTCACGGTACGATAATCATCACACAGTTCAAACTTTCTCCATGATGGTTTTCTTCACATCCCCCCTGCCTCGTCGTTCCCAAAAAAAACGTCACCAAAACAAATTACGTCAAATTTTATTGACGCAACAGGCTGAGTCAGCATGCGACACGCGACATTAGTCATTTGGGAAATCTCCAATCACTTCTGACAGCACCATTTCTAGTGATGCTATTAGCAGAAAAGTACTTTGTGAACCTTTCAAAAGGCTTAAGCCAGTTATCCAGTTATATGAGTCATAAATGTTACGAGAAGCTATAGTGCAGTGGTTCTCAACCTGTGGGGCGCAGAAAATGAGAAGAAAACAGTAAGTAACATTTAATTCTAATATATATTCTATTAAAAAATGATCTTGTTCGATACTTTACTTTTGGATATATTATGTAAAAAAAAATTTTGGTCTCAAGCGACCAAATATGAAAAGAAAACAGTAAGTAATATTTAAATTGTAATTTATATTGTAATGAAACATGTTTCGCTTAGTATGTTTGTATATATTGTGTAATTTTTTATTTTTATTTCTAACTTTCGACATACTTTCCGATTTGTGAATATTCTGTCCGTTCACAGTTACAATCTTTCATTTGATTTTACTACAAGAAAACCAAACCTATATTTCTTAAATTCACACCACGTAATTTTTTTGAAAAAGGCTCTTTAAAGCGGAGTCCCACGGGTAGTTTTTATTATTATTATTATTGTAGGTTAATAGACATAATTGTTTTTAAATACCAGTGAAAATTTCATTCGTGGGTATTAGTGCCACGTCCAATATGAGTTTTTAAGTCCATGCGGAACTTAACCACATGGCATTCAACCCTTTAAAAACAGAATTTATGCTTATAATAAAATGACAGAAGAGACAAAACCTCACCGCTCTATTTCCAAACTCTATGAAGTTTATACCATACCTACATAGCTTGTATGCATGTTTCTATAGTGCAGAAATGTATCTAGAGAGGAGAAAAAATGAATTAAATAAATGCATTTTTAATATCTTTTTTTATATTTCTAAAATCTCTAACGCCTTATCAAGATATTCCAACCTTTCTCGACGAAGTTGCATGCAAATGACCGTACTGACAATGAATGCATCGCGGTATTTGTGTTGAATGCGCAATGTCGCGGAAGAATACAGAAACCTAAAATCTTTGTTTCTCTGATACATCAGGAATAGCTTAAAAACTCGCACATCCTAGCAATCAGGAAAATATATCAACATCTTTGCATTTTTTCTTGATACAATATAAAATTCACGGCAGTCACTGATACTACTATCAGGTTTCTTCTGAAATAAACAACCACAAATTATGAAACCCTCCTTCTTTTACCTATGGAGCCAGAGTCAGCGATGAGAGTAGGAGTAGACGTTTTCATAGATAAAGATTCAGAATTTTTAGCCGTAAGTTCTGCTTTGAAAATAAACATATAAGACCATAAACACCCACAATCTCAGGAGCGACAATACTCTTACACATACACACACACGTACTATAAACACAAACACAAGCACACCCATAACATAAAGTACTCAAAAGAAACAGTACATACGCTAAAATCATACACGCATCTTTCACGTATACTAGTTGTATATTTGTTGCAATCATATCAGGTCCACAAAGGAAGAAACGGTTTTAAGGCCAGTCGTATCTCGATGGCCATTTTTACTGTTTACAGGTTTCTGTTTTATTTTACACTATCTGTAAAAAAAGTTGTCTATGTTTGGATTGTCGTTATCGTGCTTTTGATTTGATTAGCTGTCAGCCCCCTATGGCTGAACAAGTGACGGGTGCTTGGAAAGAACCCTTAAAAGTAGAAATGCTTCTTGACCTTTGTTGACTTTGCACAAAAGTGGTGTGGTGTATTGTGGTGGCTTATCGGTGTTAAATTTGTGAGAAGGCGCAAACTAAGTGATTTATCTCCCGTTCGGTCTGGTCAAGGGCATAAAAATGGCCCTTCACCAGTGATGATGATATTTCTGACACTTGTTAAAAAGTTGATGAGAGGGGACACGGTGAACCTCTCAAACACACCCTAATTTCATGATTTTTTCCTTCTAGAAAGAGGATCCACAGTCGTACACATGAGTTCGAGTGACTGACTTCAGCTTCAGTGGAGCAGGCCATAGAGTATGTCAATAAATTACACATGCGTCTTTACCAACAGACAGGACTGAAAAGTTGCACTCTTTTCTTTTTTATTTGCTGACGCGAACACAACCAGAACAATAGAAAAGAAGGTTGAAATTCATAAGGTAAGTAGTACCTTAATTTACCTAATTTAGGTTCTGTCTTCTTTCGTTAATTCCTTTGCTCAAGCAGTCGGAACAAACACACAAACACAAATACTCGCTCGGCCAGAGACGGCGCACGACGTTCCAGCTGAGCGCAGACCACACAACACAGACAAAAACAAAATGAACGGTACAAAACAACAACTTTATTACACATACGAAGTAATACTTGTAAAATATCCCATGCATCCACTCTTAAAAGAGAAAAAATTACCCGTGCACAGATGGGCGACCATAAAAAGCAGTAAAAAGATAGGAGTGACTAGGGGAGGGGGGGAAGCACCACCCGCACACACTGTGGGGTAGCTAGGCGGAGCAAACTTATCTAACCCTTCACAGTCTTGCTTTGGAACAGACTTGAGCGCCAAACGTCACCAGAGATCTGTCAGGTACCCCGTCGAAGACCCTCTGCAGGTGGCAAACCCGAGCATCCCGTTTGTCACGTAGGCGCCTGCTGACAGGTTCGCATCCTCCCAGCTCAAACGAAGACACTGGCCGCACTCAGGAGCACAGCAAGGTCACGTGTCCACGCGCTGACAGGGTGATAAGGGCGCAGGGTAGACGGGCGGACGGATGGAGGTGCTGAGGTAGAGTTGGGTTGGACTTGAAGACTGAGATGAAGACGTAGAAATAGACTGAGAAGAATAAGATATCTGTGGAGAAAACATTACATTTAAGCCTCCATCACGAGGCTGCTCCAAGAAAACTCAAGTCTCGCACTACGATAGGTTTCTGCTCACATCTGTCTCTAGTAAGAACACTTCAAACAAAAGTGGTGACATTTCTGGACATGTGATCACGAACTTGTATAATTGGACTGCAGGCAGACGATTTTCTCCAGTTAACCACTAAAACGAGGCAGTATACTACAATGCGTCTGGTTTAGTCACGTTCTTTGCTTAGGCTCGCCGAGACTAACAGCGGAGAACTTGGCAAAAAGGCCAAGTGTTGGATTGACAGACAGAAGTCCACCTATACACCTCTATTGTGTGTTGTAACGCTGGCTAACGCATCATTTTCCCGGGAACCTCGATCACGAGTGACAAACACGTCTGAGTGCAATCTGTGAGAGCCGGAAATAGTAACTGACAGAGGTAAACAATGCTTAGTCAGGGCTGCGCCACCGACCCCAGAAACGCCAGAAGCACGCTCACGACCACTCGCACAGCCGGCACAAAAACACACCCAGTCGCTCTAGACCAGACCTGGGCAAACGCCGGCCCGCGGGCCGGATCCGGCCCGCCTCCTGTCTCTGACCGGCCCGGACGCTGGCCGCCCACCAGTAAATATACTATATATACAGTATTGGGTAAAACTGAGTTAACTATATTAGTCCGGCCCTCTAGAACCATCCCAGTTTCTCATCCGGCCCTCTAGAACCATCCCAGTTTCTCATCCGGCCCCTTGGGAAAATTAATTGCCCACCCCTGCTCTAGACGGAGGCGGGGCACGACTTACCTGTCGAACCTTTGACAAACGAAGACCACAACAAAGACAAAAAGAGCGATACAAATAAGAAGTTAAATCCAAAAGTAAGAACAAACAAAACAAAACACGAATACACCTAGTAAAAACGGAGAAAATAGACATACGAGTACTCAAAACAACACACACAAAAAAACAACAAATAAAAAACAAAAAATGGGACTACCTCACACAAAGAAAATAAAATAAAATCAAACAGCAGTTAAACATCAGCGCACACCGCGGCACAGTACAGATGTAAGTGTAGCTGCCCCTGAGTCTTTAATACTTCACAAAGATCAGGAGCAGGGGGCGCTCAGTTGACAGTCTCTGGTGCTGGTTCACATGGCACAGTTCACAGTTCAGTTCCCCAGTTGAATGCTGACGCAGGACCAGAAGCCGAAAACGACGAAACGAAGAAGCGTAGAATGGTTGACAAAATCACATAGATGATGACCATCGAAAAATGTGTAGAAACAGGTACACAAGGCACGTACGCATAGCACGTAAACGATGTGCACCCAGGAAGTACACAAAGGCTGTAAAAAAAAATAAACAAAAGAACAACGGTCACTAGGAGGCCACAGGATAAAACAACCAAACTTCCCCCTCCACGACCCCCCTAAAGACCTGAAGTAGCCCTCATTTCTCCTTCTAAAAATAAAACCCCAAAACGGAGGCACGCTCAAAGCTCTCCTCGGCAGACATAACTCTAAATTCCAAACAAAAGGGGTATTTCTAATACGGAGTAAACACATACTGGCATATCCAAATACTCAGACATGCATAGCCTCTTGTCCGAAAAAAAAAAAAACGAGCGCGCAGCGCCGCCGTAGGATGAAAATAGCCTGAAACAAATCCACAACCGTAGTCACCTGCGAGCTACCTGGCAAGAGCGTCCCTCAGCACTGAGAGAAGGGCAGGCCTAGAAGAAAGTATGAAGCGTGACAGTGGGGATCATTGACATGTCCGTGACGTCCATTAAACAGGAGCTAACAGAACTTTATCAGAACTCATCACCTAACATAATCCTTACACCAGTGTGCCTAATCATCTAACAACAAGTCACAGAGCTGGGTAAGTTTAATTTTTTAACATAAATTAAAGTACATATCTGTGACCCCGAGATGTTTTCCTACATCGTTAATTTTTTACTTTTTACTTTGCTTTATGGGTTTCAACTTTTGCAGCAATGTTTCTTTGTACAAACATCACGATGTTTGCCTAGAACATGGAATCAGTAGTCGAAGCGTCTAATCCGGGGGTTCTTAACCTTGTTTGAGGTACCGAACCCACAAGTTTGATATGCACATTCACCAAACCCTTCTTTAGTGTCATCACGAATTGCGGGTGTGTCTTGACCTCCGTGGCGGAGGCTCCGCTGAACCCCTGAGACCGACTCACCAAACCCCTAGGGTTTGATCGAACCCCGGTTAAGAGCCACTGTGCTAATTATTAAATAGTCAACTAAGCATAGTGATAAACATTGTCGATAGTATCATTTTAACACTTGAGAAGGTAAAATACGGCATAGAAGTAGTTCGTCTGACTAATATCAGTAAAATTGCATGGCCTTGCATTTGTTAGCAATGACCAGTCTTTCGATTGTCGCCTTCGCTTTACCTGGCTTCACCCTCACGTTTGCATGTGGTAAATAGGTCGGCGATACTAACCTATACTGCTTCCTAATGCGCTGACCTATATACCATGGGGTTAGTCAGTTTTAGCACGCGTGGACCAAGCGAGCTTTTAGGAAACTCTGTTTCGCTGTCTGGCATCATAGTGTTTTTAGTAAAAAAAAAAAAAAAGAATATCGCACATTTATCGTCGATTGGAATGTGTTTACATCGACTCTGACAGAGGAATATTACAATGTGTACAAGGAGCACGTCTACTGACAAAAACACTCTTTGTCTAAGATTGTCTAAGATTGTCAGGTTGTAGTCACTCTTTTACTAATATGTAATAATTTGAAACAGTACAGTGATACAAATAAAGTAAATGGAAATTCACTAACATTTTATTGGTTTAGGGCAGACCTGAGCAAGGGCCGCCTCCTGTCTCTGACCGGCCCGCCCGCTGGCCCGCCCGCCAGTATATATACTATATATACAGTACTGGGTAAAACAGTTAACTATATTAGTCCGGCCCTCTAAAACCATCCCAATTTCTCATGCGGCCCCTTGGGAAAATTAATTGCCCACCCCTGGTTTAGGGAGTAAAGAAGTAAAATTGTAGAAGTTCTTCTGTTCCAAGCAGCCTTATCCTCCCCAAGTCATCGAAATTCCAGATGAGCTGACACTCCTTTGTTGTAATTGTCTTTTCCGCTTACCATGCGCGTTGTTTAGTTGACAAAGCTATAAAACATCGGAGAGAGTAGCTTCATTCTAACCCTGACGACGAGAGAAAATAAGCTACGATGGTACTTGTCAGATAAGAATCTTTTTAAATAATAGGAAAAGTAAACTTCTATGTTACACTCAATACATATCTAGGGATCCTACTGAGTTTGTCGAAGACCACAGATAATCACTAGGCCGCCTAGTTATACATGTGAGTGTTGAATGATTCTTGAGATGTAAGGATTCATTCCGAAAATACCGAGGCACTCATATTCGACAAGGAAAATCGAAATAAAATTATCCCCCCCCCCCTTTAACTCAGTGCGCATGCGTGTGAGGATGAGAGACGCGGCGCACACAGACGCACGGGCACGCTGGCCACAAGGATATCTTACTATATGGTGTGTGTATGTGTGTGTTTGTGAGAGAGAAATGGAAAACAAGAGACACCAAAATGGAAAATAATCAGGAAGTGATATGATAGATTCCTCTGTGTGTGAAACAGAAATAACAACGGAAAAAAAGACATCGTGATGATAAGTAAATATGTGGGAACCCCAACCACTACACGCACCAATCGTGCTTTAAAGCTTACATGACATGACAGTGGATGAGACTATTTTGCGAAAGGAATGCACCAAACTGTGGCACTATTTATAGTTATCATATGCAGCCTGCCCCAGTATCCAACACGGCGTGTGACAAATTCACCTACTGATATCCGGCCAGCCCTTACATTGGCCCAGTTTGGGACCGGCAGGCTGTTCAAGTACTCACACTATCCGCTTTCATGTATGGCCGCGAAAACAACCAGAAAAAATAGTTAGATTAAAACCCATAAGGAAAGTAGTGTCTTAATTCATCTTTTTATCAAATTTGCCAAAATTTTTAGTTTTTAAAAAAGTTTTACATGACACTATATTTCCCTCTCTTTAGAGAGCTAAAACTACTTAAAATCCATAGTTTTGATCTTATGAAATTAAGTCAACTTTTATATTTTTCTTCCTTAACGAAAAAATAAAGTGTGTGTCCATGTGTGGTCTGCTTAGGTAAGCGCCATAAATTATGTGCAAGTTCAATCATTCTAAGAATACAATAACAAGCTGCCTAAAGGTTGTGTTTACAGGCCCACGCAGCACGAGTCACTTTGTTTGGCATAGACTTGCTCTTCAAGCCCTATTTTAATGGAGCCGCTCTATCAACCACTTTTTTAAAGTTGCCCTGTTCTCTTAGTTCATCGCCTTTTCTGTGTCCCAACCTCATACCTCATCGTGGAGGTGACCTCAGTCCAACAGACTCTACCTCAAGTCTTCCACCCTCGTCGGCGCTGACAGAAGTGTTCGCTATAACAGTCTGCCTAATCATCTAACAGCCGGTCACGGAGGTGGGTAAGTTATTTGTTCACTCATAACATAGAGGGTCAAGTACATATCTACGGTACCGATATGTATTTTCCTATATCACTAATGTTGATTCGCTTTATGGCTTCAAACGTTTGCAGTAACATTTCTTTGTGCAAAAGTCAGGTTGTTTACCTACCACATAGTATCAAGCTATCTCGTATAAAATTTTGCTTTATTGTCTGTTTGTATAGTTTTTCTCGTCAGAATAAGAGCATTGCACGTTGAACAAATCAACATGGAGTACGACAATATAATTGTATAAAATATTAGGACACTTGCATTGGTACTGCACACCTTTGTTTATTTGTACCGTTACACTTCAAGTGAAATAGGCAACACATATCTATGTTTATGTCACAAGTGACAAGTAGACTAGCCGCGAACGGCCGACGGAATTTTTTTTTTTTTTGGCTCCCTGAGCGTTTGCTGGAAACTGTGTGTGCCTGTCGGTGGGTGGTGTGTGTGTGTCAAAAAAAAAAAAAGAGTTGAAAGTACAAAAAAAAAAAGCAAAGAACTGAAAAATTTTATGATATACCTGTGGGTCTAAAAGTGAGAGAAAAAAATTGATGGTAAAGACACAAAGGCAAGAAAAAAGATCACCGTCGTTATCTTCAGAATGATGAGAATCAGAATTTGCATCTCTCATAACACCTTGTGTTACCTTTTACGTACATCAAGTGTCTAATCAAGGAAATCCCCCGATTGTAGATCATCGGAGTTACTGTTTGTAATCTCTGCTATGGCCTCCGGTAGTGTGTTGTTTGACCTCACGATCGTCCAAGCACTCGTTCCTTTCGCATTGACTCTGTGCTGTTGGAAAACTGTAGAGGTTGGGGGGTCACTCTATTTACTCTGTTACTTTGTTTTATTGCAACTGTTTGCGTCTCCGTTTGCTCTTCTCTCCGAACCGCGTTCCTCTGAGATGTGGGAACCGTCCGCAATACTCATGTGTAGCGAGCAAAGGAGTCTCGGAGCGAGCTCCACCTTGGGTCCCTGCCATCCTTCCAACTTGCTAAAAAAAAAAAAACGGTTATAGAAATGCGAAACGGTGATGAGTGACGATAAGCGAGATCAATAATTGATTACACGGACGAGGTGAAAGGTCGCGTCATGCGATGCAGCTCCCTTTATCCGCGCGCGCACTCAACGACAGACCAGCCAGGTGTGGAGAAAAAAACCACAAAAACAGGAAAATGATACCCAGCCTGCAGCAGTCACCCAAATAAAAGCCGAGGCAAGGGACCGTAGAAGTTGCAGACGAGCGCAGAACAGGTGTTGTCTCAACATCTCAACCCGGGTGCGGGACCTGTCCTAGCCATCGCCACCTGGGAGCAGCTGGGTAGCTGTCGTGCCATAGACTTCGGAGGAGCCATTTGCATAGTAAGACTTTGTCTTTCTTTGTAGAGGTAGAAGCAGGGAGGAGGGGAGACGGTCTAGTCCCCACCCACTTTCGTACACTAAGCTCCAGTCTAAAGTATTGTGAACATTTCTCTTTCAAGGCTTCAACTGGGTGTGTCTGTGAAGATTGCTTCGTGAATTTTAAACATTACAAATCAAATAAAATCAAATCAGACTTTATTGTCTGTCGAGGAGACCCAGGACAGAAATTTTTCTTCGCTCACAAGGGCAGGCATACATATACAGACAATTAACACACAGTTAGGAGTAAAGATACAAGTAGTTAGGATCTCTGTCAAACGGTAATGGAATTCCAATACTTTAAATTTCTGTGTATATATTAAATAAATGAGTTGACATTGCAGATTACGAGCCACATGTACTTCCAGACCTGATTGTTTATTTGAACATTGCGATTGTTTACTGGAAAATTGCGCGTATTCGTGGGGAGGGGATGGTGGTGTTGGTGTTTGTGTGTCAAACGAAAATAAGAGTTGGAAGTACCAAACGAAAGCAAAGAACTGAACGATATTATGATAGACCTATCTGTCTGAGTCTAAGAGATAAAATGGATAGTAAAGACACAAAGACATGAAAAGAGATGACAGTCGTTGTCGTCAGAGCCATCAGAATCGGAATCTTCATCTCTCACAACACATTGTCGTCACTTTTACTGCCATCCCGTTCCTGATCCAGGAAATCCAGCGATTGTAGAGCATGGGAGTTACTGTTTGTGATGTCTGCTATAGCGTCCTGTAGCCTGTTGTTTGACCTCACATGTGTCCCACCACTCTTACCGTCGCATTGACTCTGTGCAGTTGGTAAACTCTAGGGGTCGCTCTATTTCCACCCCGATAAAACGTCAACCAAGCATTTCATCAGAGCAGGTGTTATAAATACGGGGAATCCCATATCTGCCGACCGTTCAACTGCCGTGGCTCTAGTTTTTCTTTTAAAAGTAGATCATTTCACCAATCGAATGTTCTGTCAGCGTGCACGCTAACACATAGGCGTTTTCCGATTATACAGTCGGATGCAGGCAAAGGGTTAAAGGTAAAGATGTCCCCTGACCTTTTACATCTTTGGGAAGTGATGTGTTAGAGACCCTTCATCTCTCGTAGGCAGCTTCGGGTGAGGAGGATGGGGACATTTGTCAATCAGTTTTGACATTTGTCTCCTGATTTAACGCTTGTCTTGGAAATGATTGTGCGCTGACAATGCTTTAAAACAGGGTGGACCTATCAACGCATTCTTTAAAAAGCGAACAAGAGAGTACGGAAGAACACGACGAAGATTATGATGAAAATGAAGATGGAGATGTAGACGTAGAGGGTTACGTCGTTATAACTAAGACGTGTTACTTTTCAGTATACATGTATTGTAAGTATACTTTTTCTGTTATACTTCTCTGTGTAAGAGTTGATGAAAACACACATTTCAATCGACGAGGCTCCGTTATAAGGGTCTGGGACAGCCAACCATCACTGTATTTGTTGAAAGCTAAAGACGTATACAGCGTGTAGGTCTGAATACGCATTATCTCTTGATAATCAAATATTCTGTCATTAGAACATAACAACAGGCTATCCGTGTACACTGTATGCTAAAAGACCCACTCTTACATAATAAAAATAAATAAAAGTAAAAAAAAAACACTACAATTTGACTAATTAAGCGTAATACACCCATTAAACCGAAACAAATTCAATAATTAGGTAAGCTTAATATTCTCGACTATGAGTCACATTAGTAAGTAAAAAACTAAAAATCGTCAGATATTGAACCCCGGTAGTGTCGCCGTTGTAAACAATAATACTGTTGTTGATTCTGAACTCAGTGCAGTGTTTCCTGTAAATAAGTGCGGAACTTCTTCCGACTTAGGCAAGGAAAAAATAGGTGAGTCTGATTTGGGGTCACATAAATCTTAGCAATCCACACCAACCAACCCCTTCTTCAACCACCAACACCGTTCCTCTCCCCACCTTTTTTCGCCCCTTCTCCAACAGTGGTTATCTGGTTACTCGCCCTCGAGTAATAATTATGATTACTCTGTAATACATGTACTGACCAACTAGCATGGTGGTCGACTTACAGGCAGGGAAAAGATATCCTGCTCATGTCATTCTATCAATTTTTTTATTAACATTATTCATCTCCGAAAAACAGCAGCCAATATGAGCCATTCTTTGCACGTCTCGCCCTATTTACTACCAAGTTGACCTCATGGGGTTTTGCGGGGTCAAGGTGACAGGCTTATCAAGCAAATCGTTCAGCGAGAGAGAAGTGTGACCACGAACGTAGATCCCCTGGACAGTTGGCAGACGATTTTTTTCACTTACCTTCTAGAACAAGGCTCCATACCAGTAAACTTCCAGTTTATTCACATTTTCGATTAACTACTAAAACGAGGCATTAAACGACATAGCTTCCGGTTTATTTATCGCGACGCCCTCCATCTGTCGGTCAGTTTAACAGCGTGTCCACCCGTCTCGTGAATAGAGCAGAATTGCTAAACCCACACTATAGCTCTATCACTACTCTTTCGTGACAATTTTTATTTTGACAAATTAAGCGTAATACATCCATTGAACCGAAAATAAATTTAATAATTAATGAAGTTAAATATGTACTACCATGAGTAACCATCAACGGCCCTCACTTGCCCCTTCTCTGTAGCTGGTTATCTGGTTGCTGCAAATGGACCCTTTAGTAATAAGGTTTTCTTGTAATACATGTACTGAGAAACTAGCATGGTGGTCGACTTCCAAACTGAGGAAAATGCGTTGTTAACATGATTTTATGAAAACTGTATTTTCCCCTGACACTATCTTTTAAAAACAGCAGCAATGCGCGCTCCTAATAGCACGACTGCGCGCTAACTACTACCGAGCTTACCTACTGGTATAATGGGCCGTTCGGGGTCACATGACCTCCTGCAATGTGACTCAGAGCCAACTATGTATCTATAACATTTAAGGTTCGATATTTCACGGCATAACAGAATTGATCGTCTACCTGTCTGCCTAGTCATTTACTAGCCGGAAAGAGAGCTGGGTAGATTATTTTCTTTTACTGGTTACATTCAGGTTTAGGTATATATATATATGTTTGATACGAATCGATGTTTTCATTCATCTATAATGTTGACTATGCTTTATTGGCTCAAACGTCTGCAGTAGCGTTTTTGGTATGTAAATATCATTATGTTTATCTAGCACATAAATCTGCTCGGCTGTCTGGGGGTGTGGTCTTTCTCATCAGAAAAAAAATTGCACGTTGAACAAATGTAGGTGGAGTATGTTAATATAACTGTTTAACATTTCAAGCCACTTTTAAAGTTTTAAAGTTTTTAAAATTTTCAAGCCACTTCACTTGTTTAAAGTCAGATATTCTCATAATTGGAGCCTGTCTGTCCCAACTACCTTCCTTACACTATAGTGGCATACACGTTTATAAAGGAGCTTTGTCGGTTAAAATATGTAATCTCAACAGATCTTACCCAGAAAAGTATTAAAATACAAGTTTATTTACGATCCATACACGTCACAAGCCATATACTAAAAAATAACACGTGTTGTCTTAGTTCTATTTGTAATTACTTTCTTAGTTCGGACAACCTGCTTTAACCACTCAGATATCAACTTCCACTTAGTCTGCATGTAAGAGACGAAAAAAAGAGCTCCTGACCCCCATCAGGTGTACTAACATATGAGTGAATTCTCGTGTCAGTGGGTTTGGTCGTTAAGTTTATGACATGTGTTGTCCTAGCATTTGACAACATCATCGTCTCCGCCAATTATGTGGCTAAATATAACTTAAATTTAAAGACCTAAAATTATTGCATCAATGGTTATTATTGCATCAACAACAAAGAAATATTGTCTTACAATCACCATCCCCACCACCTCATGTCTTGTAACTGTCTTTTTTTTTGCTTATCATGTATGCTGCTTACGGGACAAAAGTATAAAACATCGGAGAGTTTAGTTTCATTCTAAATCAGATGACGAGAGATAGCTAAGTTGTCAGATAACAAGTTTATTTCAACTAATAGGAAAATAATCGATATGTTACACTGAGCACATATCTTGTTTGACTCCTACGGGAATGTTCCTTCTACTAGCTTGTACACACAGATGGACATAAGTGGTACTGCAAAGCATGTCTGTATGGTGTATCGTATTTTTGTGTATCGGTGCACCTGTACGGGAGACTTTTTGTCTTCTCAAAGCGAGATCACTGACGATGTTGCCGTTAGGTTTCACTCGAGACTACAATCGCTGCTGTCACACCGCTCCCTGACACCAAGTTATAACCCTACAAAGATCAGGAGAATGAAACGAAACTAACAGGATCTGGAGAAGGAAGAAGGAGACTGAAGAGGAGAAGGTTTCGACATCCACTACCAGAAACAACCATGTACAATGTGAGCTCCTTTCAAAATAAACAGGAGGAACTCTCTGCAGTTATTTAATTTGACGAGGACTACCGACATTGTGACCTCTTCTGTCTTTAGTGGCATGACTAACAGATAAGGTTACATACGAACTAGAAGGATACACTGCGATTCGATTTGACAGAAATGCACAAGTAACTAATAAGCATCTGAGGGGAGGCTTGTGTATGCTTGTAATTGAGAAATGGCCCACAAACTACACAGTACAGAAACAGAATAGTACTCCTCACTAGGAGACACTGACAGGGTCTTTAAGGTCACAAGTACTATTTACCTCGCCCTGTGTTACTAACCTATGTACCCGGTCCACACTTTAACCTCACAGCTGAGCACATCGTGGACACATACAATGGAGCAAATGCAAAAACATTTAAGATTGAATACAAGAACAAAGAACAAAAGCGACTTAGAGAGGCTTTTTTATTTCAAAAGTTATAAATTATTTATACATATATTTAATGATTAAATTTGGCAGAAAATCCGCAAAGAAGCGCAGACCCTCAAACCTGCTTTCCCATTTATCTCTTCTAAAACCCCGCGAGATAGTGAAGCCAGGAGAGGTCAGCCACAAAGTGGCGAGGATTACTAGAGCCTTCATAGTCTTCTAGCTAGGTCACAGGTCGAGCTGTGTTCCTTTGTTTAGAGATAACACGATAGGTGAGCAGATTCTTCAATTACGACTCTTGTTTGCGATATATGATCTTAATATCTGAGGTGCGAATTTCCTAGCGCGAGTTGTGAAAACAGACATTTTTCAAGGCTAGCTCTCATGTAGTCGAATGGCTTGACTAATTCAAATAAGAGCAACCGTGACCAGGTGAGCAGAAACACCAGATCCCTCTGCTCTCCTTTTCGTCAGGCCTGATTGTTTACACGACGGATGTATGAAATATCAAAGTCGGTAGCGATACTCTAAAATCTACGTCCACCCATTAACAATAATTTAAGTTTAGAACTCAGTTAAGGTAACAGCGCTGAAACTTTTAGACAGCGGGTAGACACACTTCACCTCCGTATCTTTATAGGTAAACGTCGTCTTCTTAGTCGTTTGGTAGGGATGCGTCAGACAACTTCTCTTAGGGGACAATGTACCACCTCCTCACCTTCGCTGCCGTATGTTTCCTTAAACCCGAAGGATTTTGCTACTCATCTCAACTATATTAACTAAGACGGTCGCTATTCTCCAAAGTATCCACCTTGTGTGTCTCTCACCTCGGACCTCAATGCTCCACCACTCGAGAATCCTGTGCGTGTGTGTGTGTCTATATTTTTGCTCTGTGCTTGTGGTGGGTGTGTGCGGGTGGGTGTGCGTGTGGTGGGTGGGTGTGGTGGCGGTATGTGTGTGGTGGGTGTGTGTGTTGTTGTGCGTGTGTGGGTGTGGTGGGATGTGTGTGGTGGATGGGTGTGTGTGGTGTGTGTGTGGTGTGTGTGTGGTGGGGGTGGGTGGGTGTGATGTGGGTGTCCTGTAATCCATCTGTAAGCAGGTGTCAGCGTTAGGATTCCACCCTCTACGACCTTAATAGAACTTATCATATTACTCAGTTTCTTTCCCAGAAGCTCACACTCGCATTTTCCTCTATAGCACGGTTTGGAAGGAGTTTCTATACGTTTATACATTAAATCACATAGCTATGATAAGTTCATTTATCTTTTGAAAAGGCATGTCCAATCATTACCCAACATTTTCTGCATTATAGATATCTTCATCCTTCATCAATCAAAATGTTGTTAAAAATTAAATCTGTAAAAGTTCAAACAAAAATCAACGTAAAATTTATGTTCAAAATGGTAAACCGTTTTACCTATATCACATTAACTTATATTAACTTACAGTGCAGTAGAGAGACATAGGTGATTTCACAAACTGAAGCATAAATTTTCAACAAAATAAACACTGCTAAGTGGGCTAAGTAATGTAACAAGAACTTTAGGAAAGATTTTTTGTTGTGCAGTGAATATGCATCAATTTGTCTGTTTATCAACAAAACTGTCAGACTGGAAAAAAAAACACTTTCTCCAATCTCCACCAAAGCTCTATAGGCTAACGTGTATAAATTTTTTGAAAGTTTTAAATCACGTAAGGACTGTTATAAAAGTTTATAAGTCATGGAATTGAAAACATATTCCTCTAAATCATTTTATGTGTCGTCTATAGACATGGGCATTGAACAAAGCTAAGTATACTAATTAAAAAATAAAAACCTTTATTTAAATGGCTTGTACCCACAAGAACTGTGTCGATGCCGTGTCGTTTTCTTGACATATTTCTAAACCGGAAGATGCTCGAACTTGGTTTGCTGATCACGTGACCGTTAAAACAATACTTCCCATGAGCTTGCTAGCGTCGCACATTACTTGTTTTCATCTGTTACCACGAATACAGACAAATAGGAAAGTAGTGTGATAACAATTCCAGAAAGTGCATCGTCTCTCGATCTACGCCGATCCTAAGCAGCGCAGTAACTTGTTTGAAGAGACATTCTGATGCTACATTCGACCTGACAAATCTGAGTATCGCTACCACTGATCAATAGAAACTTTGGATCGTTTCGTCGTGCGCTGCCACAGGAACAAGCTGATGAATGTCTGACCTCCTATAGTCTGTCCTAGTTAGGTGCACGTGCACTGGGATGAACCGTAGCACGCTGCTGATGCCTGCGCTTCGGGGCTTGTAAGGTCGCTGTCATTGCGCTAAATCCGACACTATGCAGCTGACTAGAACTGCAAATATACAGTTTATGCATCAAATAGTAAAGTTTGCTTGACAGCGAATATTTGTAGAATCGCTCATATTCACTGGGGCGAGGGCTAACTGAAGGTGAAGGCCACAATGATTACCAAAGTTCAGGAGTTCCTGTCGAGTTTCGAAGGTCATCGCCAACCAATGAGAATATCGTTTAGAGAAAAGCGTTGTTCACACCAAGATTGACGTCAACAGAGGGCGAGTAGGAAAACTTTCGTCTGCTGCCGTGGAAGATAACATTTTTTTGGTAGCCATCCAGCGTTGGTCTGGATCGTCTGTTTTCACACAACAGAAAGAGCCGTTTGTGTAAAAGCAGCCTTTTGATTGTGTATTTAATATTCACCCAAAGCATTTCTGGATAGACATATTTGTGCGTATCTTTGCTCGACACACCTGTAGGAGCTTTGCAGAAAAATGCAGGTAAGCTAAGTTTTGGATGATATTTCTGCAATTTAACTTTGCTAGCAACACTTAGTCCTCGGTACAAATATAGCATGGTGATTTTTTTGAAATGCTGGCAGCTATTCATTCTATGAACATAATTTAGATCAGGGATGCCCAACCTACGGCCCGCGGGCCATATCCGGCCCGCGACGCGGTGCCATCCGACCCGCGAAACTTCTGCCCACAGTGCAGGAAATCGGCATGTTATTAATAAAAAAAATATTAAAAAAAAACGAAAAAAGAGAAGAAGAAGTATTTATCCCCACGTAGGGGCGTTTCCCAATCTTTTTTTTCGATGGACGAACATTTCGATTCAGTGCTCTGACTTGGTGTCTCTACGATGAGGCCGGACATTCAGAAGTTGGTTTCGGGTAGACAAATTCAAATATCCCACTAATTACCACATAATTAATGGTAAGTACAACTTGTTTCTAATAAAAAATGGTATCTGCTCTATTTCTTTTTTGTATTTTTGCGGTGAAGTGGCCCGCGACACGGCTGTCCGAAATGAATATGGCCCGCAGGCCGAAAAAGGTTGGGCATCATTGATTTAGATGATCACTTTAATTAGTTTTAAAGACAAAGATTGTCATGAACAACGACAATCTTTTTCTCAGTTTCGAAAATATATTTGAATATGAATGTTATACAGTTCGTGAAAAAATGTATGAAGATGACATGAAATTGCGCGGCTTATGAACATTCTCCTCGATATATTGATTACATTATAATGATGTCGTGTGACCGCCCCCGACGTCCCCGGATGTACGTTCGCAACGATGACAACACCCCCCCCTCTCTCCCTCTGTCGTCGGGCTGGCCCCCCCCCCCCTTCCTTCCTCCCGTCCGGGCGAGTGGCGTGGGTAGGCCGCTGTTCACGTAAGTCCCTGCTCGCAGGTCTCCGCTCTAGGTGCTCCGTTGACTGCGTAGAGAGTATGGCCGCACGCTGGCGCAGCAGGGTCACGGGTTCACGCGATCGACGAGTCGATGAGGAAACAGGGAGGACGGTGGTCACAAAGGCCGAACAGGGGCGCGATAAAGAATGCGAAGACACGTAGACATGTAGCGAAAACGACGAGAAGAGGAACATAGAAGAATGCGACACAAGCCTGTAGAGGGAACAATCCAACCAATCAAAAGACAGCTCTCCCACAACTGCACAATTCCTACACTCAGACTCTAGTACAAGTATATACAGGTGACCAACAGACTAATCGGTCCTAAACATATATAAATCCGCACGGGTGCGCGCTACATGCGCCGCGACCCTGCCCTCACACACGCTAGCCGAACAAGGTCAAAGTCGTACACTTAAGGAAGATGATTAGAACGTGAAAAATATACAGATTCTTTCACTCAAACTTCCGCCCCCAACTTAAGGCCCCCACAGACCGGAGTGGTGTAGAACTATAGAAAAAGATTCTAGTCACCCAAAACATCTTGTGATAGGACGAACGATAGAGGTGAAAAACGCCGGTTACGGGGGCCGCGGTCTAACACCGCCCCACGCGTCCGGCACCGTTCACTGCTGGGTGGCGACTGTGCAGACTAAGGTGACCAGACTTTTCGAGGGCGAAAGCGGGACACGTGCCGATTATTGTGTCGTCACCGTCAAAAAACGCCGAAAAAAAGTGATTTTTAAAGACAACCGGGACATTTGATGGACTTGCCAGAAAGCCAGAAAGCGGGACATTGGGTGTCCCGCCCGATTAGCAGGCGGGACACGAGGTCAAAAGCGGGACTGTCCCGCCTAAAGCGGGACGTCTGGTCACCTTAGTGCAGACTCTACCGCAAAACGCGCCAACGACCCCCGTGAGCGCGAAAAGATCAAAGGTGAAAAGGAATGGGGGGAGAAAAGTCAAAGGTAGAGGGGGGTTGCAGTCCGGTCCCGAAAAGAAAAGACCTGTGAAGGCCCTGCGAGCAACTGTCGCGCGACAGGGCGAGGCGGATAGGGTTACACAAGGGCCGCGTGAACTGTTCGCACAACACGGATTACAACACAATCGCCGACACGCGACAAATGATATAATGCAGATATTTTGTGTTATGTGCATATCACATTTTTTCCTAAATGTCCTTGAAAGGCAGAATTTACTGAATGAAAACTTTTTAAAAAAAATAATTGGGAGGGGTGTTAAAGGGTTGGAAATAGCACGAAGGGACAGTAATTTCAGCAAGACTGAGCAGACGATATTTTGTTCATGAAAGGGGAAGCTAGTCTTGAGAACAAACGATTGACAACGCTAGTGCTAGCAGGAGGTCGCTTGACGCCGGTCGACTTGAGGTCTGTATTTTTCGTGCTTTATTTAATTGTGTTTTAATTAATAACGGCAATCAAGTTTCTCGTTGTTATGCTGTACCGCTGTGAGTGTTGGCCGCAACTGGGCGCCAAGAGCGAAATGTTCTCTAATATTTTTCTCTGTATTAGAGGATTCATTCTGTAGTTACAGAAATTATTTTGTACTCAATTATTTTGTGGTGTTCCCCTGTGGCCCTGCCTCCACTCGTATGGTCGCAAGTAGCGGACAAGGGCTGGTCCCTAGCCTGAGCAGCCTATTGGTCACACACATAAGATTAGTGTACTCCATACGCTGACGATGCTCGAGGAAAGGACGATGAAGGCGAAGAATACAAGGAACAAAGGAGTCGATGAGTGAAGAAAATGACCAGATTTCACAATCAAAGAAGGAGTAACAAAAAAAGGGTGATGGGGGAGGAGAGAATGCATAAAAAGAAGTCCACATGAGTAGTTTTTTACTCTAAATATGACGAAGATAGAAAATAAGCTAACATTTTAAAGACTTTCGTATACTAATTTTTTTTCAGAAAAGAAAAATTATCTGCCATACTGTATTAATGTGACTGCATCGATCCTCTTTAAATTTTTCTGAGGACTTATTTTACACTGTACTTGTTCTAGTCTATTCGATAAGTCCCCCAGTATTGCTTGCTCCACTCTGATCCTGGGAGAAAAGTATGGCATAAGCGTAGTATTGCGAATTAAAATCGTGTGCCTATATATATATACACACACATTAGAACCCCTCTTTAAACGACGGGTAGACACAGGTGATTAAGTATATTTGAAGGTAAAGGACATTCATGACCTATTTTAGAACTTGCATGTTCATGAGACCCGACTTCTCGCATGGGTAGCTTCATGTGAGGGTGTAGCAAAAAAGGACCTCTCCTCAAGATTCGAAGTCCCTCGAGGTATGCAGACGCTGGGTTTTCTAGTGTTGCTGAATGGATCAGCAGACATTTTCGTGGTATTTTTTTTATCAAAACCAAAAATAAAGCGTGAGTTGTATGTGTTTAGCTTTTTTCATTTTATTTTTATTTAAATTTGACTTGTAGTTACTCCTTAGCAGACGTTCAAACACCCACTCGCGCAGTGATATCAAAGAAAAATAGTCCCACTATATGTCGCGTGACCGCGACGAATCCAGTCGAACTTCAACTGAGCGCAGACCATACACAGA
>SRHC01003097.1:0-21182 GCA_004794325.1 Pomacea maculata
CATTTCTCAGCCCGAAACGGGCCCGTTCGGGGCCGATGAACTCTTGCAGGCTGGGGTTAAGCCCCTGGAAATGTCTGAAACTATTCTACCCATCTTTTAACGAAAATTAATTCAGCAGATCAAAAACAAAGTTCTAGAGGAAACATTAACGAATCTGGTTTGGCTCAAAGCAATCGTCTAAACGATGTATTTTTTTGACTGCCTATACCGTCTAAATACTGTGATAGAAATAAAAACCAGAGTGAACAAAACAGGACAGAGATGTCGTACTGTTTGCTTCATTCAGTATTATTCGTGTTAAAATACTAAAAAGAGAGAAACAGCGCAAGAAAGATTTTGTACTGTAATTCGAGAAATAAATGTGACTGATAATACAAAGACAAACAGTTTGAAGTAAAGAAGTAAAATATAGTTTCAAAAGTCTTTACACACGATTAATTGCTTTAAAGCTGTTGTAAAAGAAAAAAATATTTTTAATCATCAAGTGGAAATACATTTTTTAGACGGTACTAGAATATTGTCTTGGATATCTTTATAAGGTACCTAACAAAGCAGTAGAAGGAACCTCACAGACATCATAGAATGTTTTACTTTAAGATGATCGTCAGGTCCTTGTCCTCAGTCCTTTAGCCAGTTCCTTCAAAAAGGGTCAAGGGTTAGTTGCTGAGAGACTATCGCTGGTTTTGATTATTTCGAAACAGAGGAGACGACACAGCGACATGTTCAGAACAATAACAACGATCGTTAGTATACTTTGCTTACACTTCACATCCGGCTCCTCTACATCAACAGCAAGTAGAGTGATGAACCCCACATCAGGGGAGGTGAGCATCACTGCGCACAGTGCAGTCCACCATCAAAAGTCGTATTCATCTATCAGACATCATGACCACTCGTACCATGTGAGTCAAGTGTCACGACATTCTAGTGACACCCGTGACACCAGCACACTGAAGATTACTACTTCCGGTCACGACTCTGCTGTCCAACTGCGTGACGTAGTAAAAGTAAACAGTTCGTCTGAGGGCACAAGTAAGAGGAACAAATCATCTGATCTCCATCTAGAACTCAGAAACTGCTCTAACCGCATCGTCAGACATCATATCATCGATAACGAGGCCATCATTAACTGGACCTTTAATCCGAGAGATGAAGTTTTTTCACACGACACTTCGTTTTGTGTTTTGCATCTAAGTGTTCCCCAAGGGATGGTGGCTGTTGTGCAGGTAGAATACCCGATTACAAATTGTGCAGCTGTCAACATCACCCTGTTGGACGACGAAGGTGTGACCTTATTAACTCGCTGTCCGATACATCTTCCTGCAACATTTGTTACCTATTCTCATCTCTTGACCGTTAATCTGACCTTTAATCTAGCCCTATTAAAGAGGCTAAAAAGATTGGCTTCTTTTAAAATGGCCTTTAACATCATCACCTTGCCAGAGACCAGTCGGCCACACCTTGAAATCACCTTTCATTCCTCAACATCAGGTGTGTTACTTTAGTAGCATTTTATATTAGGTACAAAAATTCAGTCTTACACAAAATTAAACAAAATTTTTGAGCAAATAAGATGATTGAGATAATTTGATTGTATGGCGCTGTTTATTGCTACCCCCACACTTAATATGACTACACAGTGACTGTAACAAATTACTGTTTCAATGAGTCACTAGTCTCCTGATTTGAAATAACATAACAAGAAACATATCTGTATCTCAAATGTATTTTACAAATATCGCACACAAAGGGTAGGGTACTAAAATGTCATAAAATAATTTTCTACGGTTCAGCTTATGGTTAATCTCCTTATTTTATTACACATCACACCTGTCACAAGTCGCAAAACTGAAGAGCTAAATTTCTCTCGTTTCTATGACAATACAAATATCATTTTCGAATGATTTACAGGTAAAATCGAGATGAAGAATTGGAGTCAACAGGACTATCGACCATTCGTAAAATCCTCTGTACACCTCAAGGCTCTAAATGACAATATTATTGTTCTTCATTTAATTCCTCGTACGTATATGTGCTCGGACATCAAGTACTCTGATCACGTGACCTTTCGCACAGACAACAACACCTTAACATATACTTTATGCAGTTTACCGGTAAACATTTGCCACGGCCTTACTTTTTATTCCGGATGGGTACTGATAGAATTTCAAAGTTTTGAGACGTATGGGGTGAAGAGCTTGACATTATCTTTTGATTTTCAACACAAGTCACAACCACCTGTGGAACTGTCAGGAGACAGGTGGAACTGCTGGGTTACAGACTGGCCGGACATGTGGCAGGACACTCCCTGTATCTTGATGTTTGACTGTAACGACAAGGAAGCAGAAGGTGGATGTTGGCAAGGTGATGGCACATTCAGACAGGGACTATTTCAGGTTGACGGGCGCTGTATTGCTATTTCCAGTGTAAACCAACCATCATCCTGGTCCCGTGAGAGCGGATGGTGTCAAGAGCGTGGAGGACAACTCGTCAGTCTGACTACACAAAACCTGAAAGACCGTTTGCCGAAACTGCTACAGAGGCTAAATCTGAATGGAAAGTTCTTCGTTGGTTTGATAACAATGCCGGAAGTTTTATCACCAATGTGAGTACACGTGTATTTTACTCTACATATGTTTCAATGGTTGTATGGTCGCTTAATTGTATCTACTGTGGTCATCGATGATTATGTAGACTGTTTGACTACCTTATTCGGCTGAATAACCTTTATTTTATTTGCCCAGGTACCAACACAGTTTACAGTGGGTTGATAAGACTGTTGCACATACCAGCAACACAATGTATAGTTCAGGTGTGCAAGAGTGCTTTACTATCGTATTTAGTTTACATGATAACTACGTTTTTACTTCCGTGGTGAAAGGAGGATGTAACTCGATGTATTCCATTACTTCTCGCATTTGCCAGCTTCCAGTTACTTACAAACAACAACAGTTACCAGTCATTTCTACACAACAACCTTCTGAGAAACTGTCAAAGGTCAGTAACGGCCAAGCGCTACATGTTTGTGTTCATAATAATGACTGAATTGCGATCTTTTATAGAAATTAATCGACTTTTTAGCACACGTGTAGTTACCTGTTTAGTACACAAATAACACACTAAAAAAAGTATAATTTTATAAACAAAGGAAGACTACTTTTTATTTCTAGATTATGTCAAGGTTTGATACTTTATTATTGTAATATACGATGATTTCATTGCTGTCGACAAAGAGTTCAAATATCAAAATGTCCACCAGGCTGCGTACATCCGATGCCCCGCTCATCACTTCACTCACGTGTTCCTGGCTTGTGATAAGAACTCTGCCTGTTGGTCTGGTAACTATGGCGACACGTCTTCCTGTTCAGCAAAACTGACGTCACTTCCGCCGTTCTTTAAGTGCAGCGGTGTGCAGGATAGTGTCCCCTACACGTTAGTGTGTGACCATCGGCCTGACTGTAAAGACGGGAGTGACGAGGACTTCTGCTTCTTCCCACAATGTAACAGTACATCGTCTTTTCACTGCAGCGGTAAACAGGTTTGTCTTCTCATTTCCTGACTTTGTTGAGACTAAGTTTTGATATTATGAGCAGTTTCAGAAAGAATTTATTACCTAAGCTCATCTTTAGTTTCATTTACATTTTACATTATCTTCATCTCCATTAAAATTATGTTACTAGATATTATGCACAAAATTATAATTATCTGACACATTTAAAACGTACTAAAGCAATATTTTCCATAAGCTTTGGTATTTAGTGTAATTAGTTATCGATTTCTTTTTTCTTTTATTATTATAGTTCTTGACTTCTCATAAAGAAAATGAACCCGTACTTATGTAACAAGTAACTTTAAGGCAGGTTTTATGCAAATGCCTTTGTAGATAATCGTATACGAAACTTGTTTCGATGATAAAGAAATAACATCTACTTTATTGTCATCAGTGTGTGGATGATAGCAAAGTCTGTGACTATCAAGTCGACTGTCATGATCACAAGGACGAAGACCTGTGTTACAGAACATATTCGTACGGCACCATTTCGTTTGAGGATTTAGCTTTCACACCACCTGTTCGACTACAATTTTTAAAAGGTCTGTTGACTTTGACTAACTACAACACGTCTGAAATGTCGACATTTACTTGTCCTGATACCGACTTCACGTGTGTCAGCCTTCAGCAGGTGTGTCTACCTGTCTACCTCCGTTGTAACGAGATATACGACTGTCCTGGTCAAGAAGACGAGGCGGCATGTGACAGGTACACGTGTCCAGGCTTCTACCGCTGCCGCGCCTCTCAGGTGTGTGTTCACGAGAGTCACGTGTGTGACGGGATCTACCATTGTCCTCAACACGATGATGAAATATTGTGCAATGAAACATGTCCACACAACTGTGTCTGTCACGGCTGGGCTTTTGTTTGTTCTGACATTTTCCATGCTGCTGACTATTCTAACATTCGCTATCTGGATGCCAGCGGGACCTCGATGACCCTCGCTGACCTGTGGAACAACACCTTCCTCGTTCATCTCAGTCTGGTCTGGTGTAACCTCACTGAACTTCATGAAGTCGTTTTGCCTAATCTCCGCATTATGGATCTGAGCTACAATGAGTTAACTTACATAACGAGCAGCCATTTACTTGGTCTGACAAATATTGAGTTTTTGAAGATAAGTAATAATCCTTTAAAAGGGTTTTATTTCGACGATTGTGTTTACACAAATCCTCTGAAAATGTTGGACATGTCGGAGATACCAATGTTCGAAATTGACTTCGGAATGTTAACCTTCCTCTCGGCTTTAACAAATTTAAATCTCTCTGGTAGTCAGATAAATCACGTGACAGGACAAGGCTTTGGTAAAATGAATAATCTGCTGGTACTAGATTTACGACAATGCCCAATCACATTTTTCCCGAGGGAAATATTCACAGCTTTAGACCGACTGGACACTGTTTATGCTGACAACTACAAGCTGTGCTGTCCGGCAATACTACCCCGAGGGTTCAACGTGCTTAACTGTCACGCTCCCTCCAATGAAGTGTCTTCCTGTGACGATCTGCTTCGCTCCAACCTGTACCGCGTGGCACTCGCCATCTTTGCCTCGCTCTCGTTACTAGGAAATGTCGGCACACTGCTTTACCGCTTGATCTTCCACAAAAGCACAGGTGACATCGGGTATGATGTCTTCGTCACCAACCTGTGTGTGGCGGACTTTCTGATGGGTGTGTATTTATTGGTTATCGGTGTCGCAGATTACAGGTACAGAGGCTCTTACCTGTGGGAGGATGTCGACTGGAGGAACAGCGGCTTGTGCAAGGCTACAGGCTTCGTGTGTTTACTGTCAATGGAGATGTCTGTGTTTATGATCTTTTTAATCACTACTGACCGCTTTTTAGTTCTTCGTTTTCCTTTCAGTTCTTTCCATTTTAATAAACGTTCTGCACAGCTTACATGCGGACTTGTGTGGCTGGCAGGTCTGACCTTAGCTGTGACCCCTTGTCTTCCTATGACGTCACACTGGCAGTTTTACAGCCAGACTAGTATTTGTATTCCGCTTCCTACCTCGAGGGTTGATTTTCCTGGTCGTAAATATTCGTTCATTATCATAGTTGTCTTGAATTTTATTGGCTTTCTTCTTATTTTTATCGGTCAGGTCTCAATTTACTGGTCTATTCGCGCGACCTCCATGTGTGTGTCCAGCACATCCAAAGCTACTAAAGACATTACTGTAGCACAACGGCTAATTATTGTAGTCATGTCGGACTTTGTTTGCTGGTTTCCTGTCGGTTTAACGGGAATTCTCGCGACATATAGCATTCCCATTGTAGGAGAGGTTAATGTAGCAATAGCTATTTTTATTTTACCTGTTAACTCCGCATTGAACCCCTTCCTCTACACTTTTAACATTTATTTGGAGCGGAGACGTCGGGCTAGAGAAGTAGAAAGACAAAAACACATAATTTGTCAACTGAAATCGCAAAGGATTGTAGCACAGGTGAGTCTTTAAGACCTCAATGAAACTTAGTGTCTTTCACTTTGTAAAGGCTATGTTTTTTAATATAATGGAATGACATATGACTCTCTTCTTATATAGTTTTTACTTTCTAATTTGCAAATCTTCTAAGTCTTTTTGTTTCTTTTAAAGACTAATACTTGATATGAATATTTTTGAAACTAAAAGGCTATTGTCTTTTCTCTATTGCCTTTCGTGCAGATCGAAAACCTTCTTAGAAATTTCCCTACTAGTTTAGGATCTTTATTGTTTATATATTTTTACTTTACTGTTGCAGTTTCCGTTAATTTCATTCGGTTTTGGAAGGTTTTTTTATCTCCAAAATCAGTAGACAAATATGGCAAATTGAATATTTCTGTGTTATTCCCGAAATATGCTTGCATTTAAGGAGATGTTTTTACAAGTCCTGAGTAAATGTACAAATGTGCGTAGTAAATCTCTATAAGACACTGATTAGTCATTCCTGAGGAAAAAAGTTCTCGTCCGACAAACTGCTTAAGACTTAGAAAGTAAGAATAACATAGGAACAGGAGCTCAATACAACATACAACCTTTCTTTCATATAAAGGGAGACAACTATCTTGTCCATAATTTATATAGTATTAATATATGTTTGTTTTCTGTTTTCTTTGCAATTTCATTTGTGTGTGTACATGTCCGCATGTGTGAGCGCGCGTGTGTGTTGGTGACCGTGTATGTATGTGTGTAAATGAAATGACATGTGGATACATTGATACATATCAGAGTTCGCGAGAAAGAAAGGAATTATTAAATACAAAGTCAGTGTAGAAATCACACAAACACGCAGACCATCTTAACCATTCTAAAGACACACTCACAACATCACAAACCCATGCTGATACCCAACTGACAGTTCATCTGTGATCCACTAGCAGGAGGGCAAAGGTTACAAACGATTTTATTTGCCAGTTACTTTTACAAAGAGACTTAGCTGTTAGCATAACGCTTATCTTAACTGAAACTTATGTTGGCAATACTGTGTAAACTGCTGTTATGATGGACCACTTAGTCTACTTGTGTTACACCAGAGACACTAGAGGACAGCCCACTGTCGGCGCGCGCAGTTGGACAGAGAGTATAGAATGTAGCGGGAGCGCTGTTTAGGTCAGCTTTAGGTCAGCAGGTACTGCTGACAGTGTCTAGCCCCTCCACCCCACATCCCCTTCCACCCCACGCGTGGTCGCAACTGCGGGTGACGTGGCACCCAAGCTGCCCTGTACAAAAAGCGGGCGTAAGGCAGCGCCCGCGCCTTTTCTCTCGGTACGAGATAGTGGCCAGTATGCATGAAAATCGACTGAGGATAACTAGCTGCTAGTCCCGGAAAGCTAGTCGGGACCTACTCCCGATTACGGTCTCTCCGGAGTCCGCATGCACGAAGCGCTGTCGCCCTCGACTAGCTCTCCGGGACTGGCTGCGGGAAAACCCGATGGCTGTCAGTGGAGGTGAAGGAGGCTAACTACTTAATTCCTATCGTCACCTCGTTCTTTCCTTACATCGAACTGTCGTCTCTGAGGTCCCACCTACTTAATTAGCAAGTCATTGTCTAAATGTTAGGCATTTGACACTATTGTAGTCGAGTCAAGTGACTCAGAGTGAGCTTATGTATGCAGGTTTAGCCCCACCCCACACAGCCTCATATCTGCTTATATATATATACCACCTACACACACCTTCTCACTCATATCTGCATACAGTGTATATATAATCCAACTACGCACACACACAAACAGCCTCATATTTGCTTATTTATAACCCATCACAAACAGTCTTATATTTTCTTTTATATATATATATAGTCCCCCCCACATATATCTGGATATATAAAATACCCCCTGACACACACACACCCTATACACTCATATTTGCATATATATATATAATCCCCCCTGACTCATATCTATATATATATTTAATACCTCCGAACACACACATCTCTGCTTATATATGTAAATCTCCCCACATACATATATTTGCTTATAGATATACTACCCATATCCACACATGCATATACTCATATTTACTGATATATATAAGTAAACCTCCCTCCTCCACACACATATTCTCTTAATTCTTCTAGATTACCGTCCTAAGTAAACAAACTTAGCTCATCTAATAAGGGTCTGTTTATTTGTTGATCAGAGTTGAATAGATAATGAAATTACAAAGTATGTAGAGCCTTTCATTTCTAGGGTTTCATTTTGTCTACATGTTTCTTGTATACATGTTTTGTACTGTAGGTTTGTTTTGCAATCCTTCATGTGTGGTGCATTCAGCAAACATTTACAAGCGCCTTACAAATTCAAGTATTAATATTATGTATAAGTTTACTTTATTTTTCATTGGAGTCTGAAATCAAGTTGCTGTCGATAAATCCAACTACTTTTGGAAATTCACAGGCCCGATGTGTCTGCATATCTTTGTCTTTTCAGCACAACCTTGATCCGGCAATGAAATTTTGTTAGGTGCTCGCCGATGCAAACCATCGGTGACTCGATCTCGCCACAATACTAATAAGAGTCGATTTGTCTACATCAGTGAATTCTCCACACACTTCTTGAAAGTTTGATATTTGTGGCAAAATATCGTAAAGTGATGAGCACTTGTAGTGAAGATGTTAGTGTGCCTTGCCGACTGGTGACAGCGATCTCGCATGCCACTACAGCGGTCATCGCTAGAATGTTCTCTCGGCTAAAATGAAGTTTGCAGTACAGTTTTTAATTCATCCAACACTTCAAACGGGTGCGATCTGTCACCAAACACTCTATTTGGTCTCGACAATCGACTTTGTTGCTAGTAAACACAGTGAAGGCCGCCATTTTTCCTCCCGAATAGCGAGTTATACAGCCCCGGGGCCACCGATAACTTTATACGCGAGAAGCCAGGCCGGACAGCTTCTCCGGGCTCTCGTGCATACGAATTTTTCGCTCCTATCCACCCGGATGAGCGCTATTACCGATTAGACCCCTTCTCCGGTCTACATGCATACGGGGCCTGTACAGTTTAGCACCCATGGATTTGTTTGTATGTTCTCCCTAGAGAGAAGAGAGAGAGGACAGGAAAGGAGA
The DNA here is from genome assembly GCA_004794325.1 of Pomacea maculata. NCBI lineage: Eukaryota > Metazoa > Mollusca > Gastropoda > Architaenioglossa > Ampullariidae > Pomacea > Pomacea maculata. The sequence continues at coordinate 9,098 of SRHC01003097.1, forward strand.
CAAAGGCAAACAACCCAAATAACACAAACAAAAAGGCAATGGAATTTTTAAACTTTGTTTTTATTCGTCTTGTTTAGTTTTTTTTTATTCCCACTTACGTCTTCACTTATGAGGAAAGAGAGATAAGAGAGAGAAAGATAAAAGAGCAATAAAAATAAAGTTTGAAAATTCAGTTGTTTTTATGTTTGTGTCATTTGCGCTGTTCATTCTTCTCTCCTTTGTATTTTCTAGTTTCGGGGCTTCTGCTAAGGCTAATTTCTTTGGGGTCACAGGGACCCCTTCTTCAGATTTTTAAGGGGTCCCTGTTCTTCGCCCAAATTTGAAGGGGACCCCATTGACGAAAATTGAAGGAAATTGAATTAAACTACGATAGCAAGCTTGCTGAAATAAGAATGTTGTACAAAATATAGACATATATACTTAACTCCATTAGGGAGAGTAGCAATACTCAAGTCCTTAATTTTATCAAAATTAGTACACCTTTGGTTACTACTACCTAACCCTCCAGACTTTGTTATAAATGGCATACAGAAATCTATCTTTAGGTTTGTTTGGAATGGAAAAACATGATAAAATGAACAAAAAAATATCCATTAAAAATATCCAGGCTGAAGGCATGGGCATACCTGATATTAAAACTTATATAAATGCGTTAAAATTATCATGGCTGCGGAAAATAAAGAAAAGCAACCACAGCTGGAAAAAAAATCTTCTGTCTGTCACGGACCAGTCTGTGAGGGGCGGGAGGTTGTTGCCCCTGTCTTTTGTTTTCTTAGAGATTGTTGCCCTTGCCTTGCATTTATGAGTGTGTTGATTGCGTCTGGTTTCGCGTCAGAACCCGACGTCATTTTATGACGCAAAAAAATGACGTAATTTGATAGAGACGTAAGTGAAAAAATATTTGGAAGAAGGCAGACGGCTGTAAGCAGGGAAGAGAGGCGGTCAGAAAGTGTGTGTGGTGTTCGTTTTGGATATTGTGTGGGTCGATCCCTGCGGATGTATGTGTGGTACCAGCTTTAGGTCATGTGTTGACCCCCCAAGAGTTTAGTTGTGGTACCAGCTTTGGATCATGTGTTGATCTCCAAGCGTATATTTGTGGTGCCAGCCCTGGATCATGTGTTGATCCCCTGGAATATATTTGTGGTGCCAGCTTTGGGTCATGTGTTGACTCCAGCAACTATATTCTGAGTCGTCTGTTAGGTGTCTGCTGAGTCAGCACCTATTATTAGTAAGCTGCGGAACGTATATGTGATTTCCGCTGAACGTTCGTGAGAGAGGATTTTACGTAGACGTGGCAATTGTGGATGTGAGTAAGTAAGACTATAATGAAATATTCAGAAACATATGACAGTTCGTAGAATATTGAAAGGAACATGTGTATGTCGTCTTGGGGCATGAAGAGAACTATTGGAGCAGCCTGTGCGCTGTAGTATTTCTGAAATTGAAAGATATTTGACGTATATCTTATAATTTAGAAGCGAACTGAAAGACTCAGACATTTCTATATCTTTAGTTAATGCTGACTGTTATACAGTTTTTTTGTTGCCTACGACAAATCTTTGTAGTATATGTTTGAAAGAACACGGAAGGGGACGCGTGCGTGTTGAGAGAAAGAGATCTAAAACCGCGTTCCTGACACTGTCGACACATAAAATAATAGGTCATTTGGACAAACTGCAGTTTGCCACTTTATAAATGCAAATAGCTTCTGGACGGATGTACAAAAAGCATACAGGATATTTGGAGAGAATATAGTGTGTGATAAACATGAAATTTTGTCAGAACCTATCTTTTGTAACAATAGAATAACAATTGGGAATAATTAGCCAATTCTATATAGAAGATGGGTGGAGAAAGATGTATACTCAATTAAACTTGACAGATGAAAGAGGAAACTTTCTATCATATCAAGCTGTTAAAAGTAAATATGATGTTAACATTGACTTTGTCTCTTTTAATGGTGGCATAAAGGCCATAAAAACAGACATAAACTTAAATAGAATGAATAAAACAGATTTATCTCCTTCTACATATGACACAAACAAAACTCTAAGAATAATTTGATCAATACAGAAAGGAGCAAGACCATATTATGATAAAATGTTATCTAAAGCATGTATACCAAACTGTTGCTTAAACTGGGATAAAAGGATAAATAGAAATGTTGATTGGCATGTTATATTTAAAGCAATGGCTAATATAAAAGATATTAATTAAAATGGCTTCAAATCAGAGTGTTACATAGAATTCTGGCGACAAGAGTAATATTATTCCACATGGGACTAGAAGAGGATGATGTCTGCAGCCTTTGTAGAGATGATAAAGAAAATATTCAGCATATTTTTTTGCAAGTGTAAATATGTTAATGTTTTTATGGAAAAAGTAACAAAATTGTATATTAGGCAAATGTAGAAATGCTCCTAAGATAACTTTTAGTGAACATTTGATTCTGTTTGGATGCAATAATAGCTTTGAGACAGATGTTGCACTTGATTTAATTTATTGCTGGCAAAAGCATACATATATTCTTGTATATTTAAAAAAAATCAACCCCCAGTTAGAACCCTTTATCCAAATATTGAAACACAGATCTTCACTTGAAAAATTTAATGCATGTTTAGAATTAACCGAAGAAAAGTTTACTAAGCACTGGCTATCCTATAAACAATTTGTTAGCTAAACTAAATACTGATTATATACATATATATGATCTTGATTATCAAAAGCTACATGTCTTGATATACATTAATATTGTGCTGTCATCTTATGACACATGGGCTCCAAGGTGCCTTCTATGATCATTGCTTTATTTGTGTGGCTTCTCTGGGCAGATGGATGTATTCTTAAAATGTTTGTTAATTTATGTGTATATGTTTGTTTTTTATGTTGGTATATTGTAAAATATTGCTCGTTTGTTATGTATACTTATATTGTTATGTATCTGTAAAAAATCATGTATCCCTTCTGTCTCCTCGTAGTCTGGATACCCTATTCCTACTTCAAAATGTGTGTGAATAGACATGTTTTCCTTCCCTGATTTGGTATTTGTATACGTGAAGATAATAAATGGGTGAGCGTCACCTGTCCTTTCATAGGGTAGGGCATGATGAGAGGGAGGAAAGATTTGTGTAGATTGTCAGAGATATGTTTGTTGATCTATTCATGTAAATTGATGTGTGCGGTAGTTTTTGTTATGTTTTGTATATGTATTGTTTAATAAAAAAAAAAAAAAGAAAAGAAAAAAGAAAAAAAAAAACAAAAAAACAAACCCGAATGGCTAGCTGGAGGGATTGTGAGATTCGGCTTTTCATGAGCTTGGTGGAAGATCACAAAGAAGGGCTTTTACGACACTTTCCAATACGTGGACCGCGAAAAAAAAATCAGCTGTGGAAAGACATAGCAGTTGCCATCAGTGCTCGTGGAGAGCAAAAATGGGAATAGGAACAAATTTAAAAAAAAAATGATCAAATTTAAAAGCCAGGGTGGTCGATGTCCTGTATTAAATCGCACAGGTACATGATATCGACTCGCCGAAAGCGAAATCGAGCGTAGCGTTCAACGTCGTCATACAGGTCACATTGTTTGTGTTTTATGCCGTGCCAGCAACTAGGGCTATATCACGGATCATACAGGTCAAAAGGATTGTGTCTGTCACGAAACACACGTTCCCTCCTCAAATGTCTTCTTATCGTCATTCTAAAGCACAGTCGTCTCGCTGCCATCTTCTGTCACTCTTCACACGAAGAAATCAGAAATGTGCTCACTTAAGTCGCCCGACTCAGCTAAGTAAGGGTTTATACCTGGGGGAGGGCAGTCTTAAACTTGAGTAAGAAATTTTGTACTTAGCGGACTTGAGTTGTCTTGTGCACACCGAGTTACTGTACTTAAAGTTGAGTCAGACAACTTAAGCTTAAGTTCATGTTTAAGTTCGCTTGTGCACACCAGCTCAGCCAGACGGGAGACGACTCACCTATCAAATTTCTGATGAACAAATACCACAATGACGAAATGAACGGCCCAAATAAAAACTTTAATCACACGTAGATAATTTTTTTCAATGTGAAAAATTCATATACACATACATACGAGGAAAAGAGAGAACTACCCGACACCCAAGCAAAAGAAATCGTTAGCAAGGGAGATAATAATAGAAAAGCGCATTCGTATACACAGCGGCACAGAAGTGTCAGAGTTCTTTCCCCTGAAGTCTTCAGATGAAGAACACCGTGTACCTGTTGACACTGTCTCCTTTAGTTTCTGTGGGCTTGAACGACAGTCTCACGCCGACCACCTTCTGCTGGTCCACAGTCCGAGCTGCCTTGTTGACCACACTACACAGGACTGGACGACAAAGGCGACGAAACGATGAAAAGAAGTGAGGACGAAACGTAGAAAAGTCGAGACGCCGCACACACAGGGGTGTAAAGGGTGAGGAAGAACCTGTTCATCCACCCGGTCGTTACATGCACAGGAATGTCGCAGTTTGTTTTTCAATCTGTGCGCATTAAACAGTCGTTACCGACTAGTCCCGCTGTTTATTAGTTGCTAACGATTAACTTAACTACAAGGTGCATGTACAACACAAAGACCAGGTGACAAAAGAACTCCTCAGACGCTGGAGTGGGACAATGGGAGTTTTCTCTGGGCCTGCCTTAGGAACAATGGCCGAGACAGGGAGGCACGCGTGATGCGGAGGAATGAAAGGTTGAATCGAAATGTAAGAAGACCTTTCTGGGGAGAAGAACACTGGAGACAAGCTGTGAGGTCAATGGTAGTGCAGGCTGTGTTCAGACAGAGAGAGAAGGGGGAAGACCACCGCCTGCTACAGACAGTATTTTGATGCTACTAAACTCTCATACTTGCAGCAATGTGACTACAACTTGAAAAGTTTTCAGTCTTTCTTGGAGTCATCGACTTAATTCATTTTCTCAAAGGAAATTTCTAAAATAGTTTCTACATTTAGTATAGTGGTTTAACGGCTATAAAGTTTGTCATTAAAACAGTTTATAGCTATTTTCTGAATGACAAAAGGCATTATCTAAATTCTTTTAGACATACCTCGCAGAATCATATTTCAGTCATGAAGCTCCACTTTCGTGTTCTCTAGAGGGAGGAGAAGGAAATTGGCGTTTTACACCGAGCCAGCAACTAAAGCTATAATATCCCGGCAAGGCAGCCAGCCATGTATACAGATGTCACATACAGAGAAAGAAAAGCTTGCCTGAGACTAGACCTGAACCCAGGACAGCCAATATTCACTTTATTGGTGACAGGCACATACCGCTGAGCCACCAGGCGCCACTCTCTGGAGGGAAGCCGCGACAGACGTTGACTGCACGTGCGACACGTTGACTTTCCGACTTTTATTTTTTAAAGAAACAGCCTGGTGTGTAAATGCTATACTTTAGAGAAAACACAACAAAACACGCATGCTCCTTCAATGTGATATCTTCTCTCTTCACCTCTACCACTTTCCTCTTTCTCTCTCACTATCTCTGTCTCTCTACCCTGATAGTTTCACAAGGTAACAACATTTGTGCAGAAGCATTGAAGCGTTGAACGGTCGATGTGTTCGTTGGCTCCGGGTAGCAAGGTGCGAGGTCTGTGATGTCATTCTGACAGCCTCCAGGCTGCTGCTGGGATATTTAGTCACGTGTGTCGCGCGTGCTCCTTACATACAGCCAATCATCTCTCTCTCTCCCTTCAACCTCCCACCTTCCTCCCTTTCTTTTTCTCTTCTTTTTTACAATGTCTTAGCTCAATGTCATTGCAACTGATACACTCTCATCCATTGACAAATTGCGAAAAGAGTTTGTTTTTAATTTGAGATCGGCACTGTTGAATATTTTTAATTTAGCACTAACTGTTAGTAAAAAAATGTTACCCCCTGGAAATGTCGGAAACTATTCTACCCATCTTTTAACAAAAATTAATTAAGCATGTCAAAAACAAAATTCTAGAGGAAACATTAACGAATCTGGTTTGGCTGAAAGTCTAAACGATGTATTTATTTTTTGACTGCCTATACCGTCTAAATACTGTGATAAAAATAAAAACCAGAGTGAACAAAACAGGACAGAGATGTCGTACTGTTTGCTTCATTCAGTATTATTCGTGTTAAAATACTAAAAAAGAAATAAACATCGCAAGAAAGATTTTGTTCTGTAATTCGAGAAATAAAGAGACTGAGAATACAAAGACAAACAGTTTGAAGAAGGAAAATGTAGTTTTAAAAATCTTTACACACGATTAATTGCTTTAAAGCTGTTGGAAAAGAAAAAAATATTTTTAATCAACTAGTGGAAATATATTTTTTAGACAGTACTAGAATATTGTCTTGTATGTCTTTATAACGCAGTGTACCTAACAAAGCAGTCGGAGGAACCTCACAGACATCATAGAATGTTTTACTTTAAGATGATCGTCAGTTCCTTGTCCTGTGTCCTTTAGCCAGTTCCTTCAGAAAGGGTCAAGGGTTAGTTGCTGATGGTTCTGATTATTTCGAAACAGAGCAGACGACACAGCGACATGTTCAGCACCATAACAACGATCGTTAGTATACTTTGCTTACACTTTACATCCGGCTCCTCTACATCAACAGCAAGTAGAGTGATGAACCCCACATCAGGGGAGGTGAGCATCACTGCTCACAGTGCAGTCCTCCATCAAAAGTCGGATTCATCTGTCAGACATCATGACCACTCGTACCATGTGATTCAAGAGTCACGACACTCTAGTGACACCAGTGACACCAGCACACTGATGATTACTACTTCCGGTCACGACTCTGCTGTCAAACTGCGTGACGTAGTAAAAGTAAACAGTTCGTCTGAGGCCACACGCAAGAGGAACAAATCATCTGATCTCCATCTAGAACTCAGAAACTGCTCTAACCGCATCGTCAGACATCATATCATCCATAACGAGGCCGTCATTAACTGGACCTTTAATCCGAGAGATGAAGTTTTGTCACAAGACACTTCGTTTTGTGTTTTGCATCTAAGTGTTCCCAAAGGGAAGGTGGCTGTTGTGCAGGTAAAATACCCGATGACAAATTGTGCCGCTGTCAACATCACCCTGTTGGACGACGAAGGTGTGACCTTATTAACTCGCTGTCCGTTACATCTTCCTGCAACATTTGTTACCTATTCTCATCTCTTGACCGTTAATCTGACCTTTAATCTAGCCGTACTGAAAAGAATGATTTCTTCTTTTAAAATGGCCTTTAACATCACCATCTTGCCAGAGACCAGTCGCCCACATCTTGAAATCACCTTTAATTCCTCAACATCAGGTGTGTTACTTTAGTAGCATTTTATATTAGATACAACAATTTAGTCTTACACAAAATGTAAAACATTTTTGAGCAAATAAGCTGATTGACATGATAATTTTATTGTATGACGCTGTTTATTGCTATCCCCACACTTAATATGAACCCTGATGATAAGTTGTTAGTATTGTGCAGCAACAAACGTAATACAGTAGGAGATGTGAAATACTATTCATTCACAACAGTTAGTTAAAGAAAATAAACTTGCACTAAGTATTTTAAGGCAAAAGAGAACTAAAAGTAGCTGCAATAATTGTAAACCTTTGTGGTGGTCTGTAAATTCCCTTTTCCTTTTGTATCTGTAATTCCTGTTTTGTTGATGTATTTGAATTATAAAATTAACATTTAATTCATCACATAAGCTAGGTAGGTGAGTGTGATGAGTTTAAGTGTCTACCCGGCAGTCTATCGGGTCATGCACTGTCCTTGTCCTTCACAATCAGTTTATGGTTAATCTCCTTATCTTATTACGATAACTTAAACCTATTTCACCATCATTGTGTAACCATAGTGTCTCAAAAATCCTTCCAGATACATCACACCTGTCACAAGTCGCAAAACTGAAGAGTTAAATTTCTCTCGTTTCTATGACAATACAAACATCATTTTCGAATAATTTACAGGTAAAATCGAGATGAAGAATTGGAGTAAACAGGACTATCGACCATTCGTGAAATCCTCTGTGCACCTGAAGGCTCTAAATGACAATATTATTGTCCTCCATTTAATTCCTTATACGTATATGTGCTCGGACATCAAGTACTCTGATCACGTGACCTTCCACACAGACAACAACACCTTAACGTATCCTTTATGCAGTTTACCGGTAAACATTTGCCACGGCCTTACTTTTTATTCCGGATGGGTATTCATAGAATTTCAAAGTTCTGAGACGTATGGGGTGAAGAACTTTACATTATCTTTTGATTTTCAACACAAGTCACAACCACCTGTGGAACTGTCAGGAGACAGGTGGAACTGCTCGGTTACCGACTGGCCGGACCTGTGGCAGGACACTCCCTGTATCTTGATGTTTGACTGTAAGGACAAGGAAGCAGAAGGTGGTTGTTGGCAAGGTGATGGAACATTCAGACAGGGACTATTTCAGGTTGACGGGCGCTGTATTGCTGTTTCCGGTGTGAATCAACCATCATCTTGGTCCCTTGAGAACGGTTGGTGTCAGGAGCGTGGAGGACAACTCGTCAGTCTGACTACACAAAACCTGAAAGACCGTTTGCCGAAACTGCTACAGAGGCTGAATCTGAATGGCAAGTTCTTTATTGGCCTGATGACAATGTCGGAAGGTTTATCCCCAATGTGAGTACACGTGTATTTTATTCTACATTTGGTTCAATGGTTGTATGGTCTCTTAATTGTATCTACTGTGGTCATCGATGATTATGTAGACTGTTTGACTACCTTATTCGGCTGATTAAATTTTATTTTATTTGCCCAGGTACCAACACAGTTTACAGTGGATTGATAAGACTGTTGCTCATACCAGCAACACAATGTATAATACAGGTGTACAATACTGCTTTTCTATCGGATTTAGTTTACATGATAAATACTTTTTTGTTTTGGTGGTGAAAGGAGGATGTAACTCGATGTATTCTATTACTTCTCGCATTTGCCAGCTTCCGGTTACTTACATACAACAACAGCTACCAGTGATTTCTACACAGCAACCTTCTGAGAAACTGTCAAAGGTCAGTAACGACCCAGTCTATGGGTTCATTTAATGACTGAATTGAGATCTTTTGGCACACGTGTCGTCACCTGTTTTGTACACAAATAACACACTAAAAAAAGTATAATTTTATAAACAAAGGGAGACTACTTTTTATTTCTAGATTATATCAAGGTTTGATATTTTATTATTGTAATTTACGATGATTTCATCGCTGTTGACAAAAAGTACAAACATCCAAATGTCCACCAGGCTGCGTACATCCGATGCCCCGCTAATCACTTCACTCACGTGTTCCTCGCTTGTGATAAGAACTCTGCCTGTTGGTCTGGTAACTATGGCGACACGTCTTCCTGTTCGGCACCACTGACGTCACTTCCGCCGTTCTTTAAGTGCAGCGGTGTGCAGGATAGTGTCCCCTACACGTTAGTGTGTGACCATCGGCCTGACTGTAAAGACGGGAGTGACGAGGATTTCTGCTTCTTCCCACAATGTAATAGTTCATCGTCTTTTCACTGCAGCGGCAAACAGGTTTGTCTTCTCATTTCTTTACTTTGAAATAAAAGCTACAGATAAGAAAGGTCAAGCTTAACTTTTAGCTACCTGTACTGTAGTTTCGAACATCCACTCAACTTTTCATGTAATTATACTTATGTCCAAAAGTGTTTCTAGGATGCCAGCACGTTTTCCAATTTTGCAAAAGAAAACAGAGTCTCAGTCATAAAATAGAAAAAGGAGGTTGATAAAGAACAAAGCATTCTCTTTTCTTATTGACTTTTAATACGTACATAAAAAATGTTTTACCATAAGCTTGCGTATTAAGCAGGACTTCTCAAAAATAACTTTAACTATTACGGTTTTATTTTTGTTGTCCTGAAAAATCTCAGTTCATGAGTAACAGCTAAATTCAAGGCAGGTTTTGCGCAAAAGTCTTTATTGTTAGAAATTTGTGTCAACGATAAAGCAAGAATATCATGTATGTTGTCGACAGTGTGTGGATAACAGTAAAGTCTGTGACAATCAAGTGGATTGTGATGACCACAAAGATGAGGACCTGTGTCACATAAGTTCTCTGTACGGAAGTATTTCCTTTGAGGACTTAGTTTCAACACCACCTGTGAGACTTAAATTTCAAAAAGGTTTGTTAACTTTCACAAACTATAACACACCTGTAATGTCGACATTTACTTGTCCTGATACTGACTTCACGTGTGTCAGCCTTCAGCAGGTGTGTCTACCTGTCTACCTCCGTTGTAATGGGATGTACGACTGTCCTGGTCACGAAGACGAGGCGGCATGTGACAGGTACACGTGTCCAGGCTTCTACCGCTGCCGCGCCTCTCAGGTGTGTGTTCACGAGAGTCACGTGTGTGACGGGATCTACCATTGTCCTCTACATGATGATGAAATATTGTGTAATGAAACATGTCCACACAACTGTGTCTGTCACGGCTGGGCCTACATTTGTTCTGACATTTTCAATGCCGCTGACTATTCTAACATTCGCTATCTGGATGCCAGCGGGACTTTGATGACCCTCGCTCATCTGTGGAACAACACCTTCCTCGTTCATCTCAGTCTGGTCCGGTGTAACCTCACTGAACTTCATGAAGTCGTTCTGCCCAACCTCCGCATTCTGGATCTGAGTTACAATGAGTTAACTCACATGACGAGCAGCCATTTCCTTGGTCTGACAAATATTGAGTTTTTGAAGATAAGTAATAATCCTTTAAAACGGTTTTATTTCCACGATTGTGTTTACACAAATCCTCTGAAAACTTTGGACATGTCACAGATACCAATGTTCCAAATTGACCTCGGAATGTTAACATTTCTCTCGGCTTTAACAAATTTAAATCTCTCTGGTAGTCAGATAAATCACGTGACAGGACAAGGCTTTGGTAAAATGAATAATCTGCGCGTGCTCGATTTACGACAATGCCCAATCACACATTTCCCGAGGGAAATATTCACAGCTTTAGACCGACTGGACACTGTTTATGCTGACAACTACAAGCTGTGCTGTCCGGCAATACTACCCCGAGGGTTCAACGTGCTCAACTGTCACGCTCCCTCCGATGAAGTGTCTTCCTGTGACGATCTGCTTCGCTCCAACCTGTACCGCGTGGCACTCGCCATCTTTGCCTCGCTCTCGTTACTGGGAAATGTCGGCACACTGCTTTACCGCTTCATCTTCCACAAAACCACAGGTGACATCGGGTATGATGTCTTCGTCACCAACCTGTGTGTGGCGGACTTTCTGATGGGTGTGTATTTATTGGTTATCGGTGTCGCAGATTACAGGTACAGAGGCTCTTACCTGTGGGAGGATGTCGACTGGAGGAACAGCGGCTTGTGCAAGGTTACAGGCTTCGTGTGTTTACTGTCAATGGAGATGTCTGTGTTTATGATCTTTTTAATCACTACTGACCGCTTTTTAGTTCTTCGTTTTCCTTTTAGTTCGTTCCATTTTAACAAACGTTCAGCACAGCTTACATGCGGACTTGTGTGGCTGGCAGGTCTGACCTTAGCTGTGACCCCTTGTCTTCCTGTGACGTCACACTGGCAGTTTTACAGCCAGACTAGTATTTGTATTCCGCTTCCTACCTCCAGGGTTGATTTTCCTGGTCGTAAATATTCGTTCATTATCATAGTTGTCTTGAATTTTATTTGTTTTCTTGTTATTTTTGTGGGTCAGGTCCTTATTTACTGGTCTATACGCGCGACCTCCATGTCTGTGTCCAGCACATCCAAAGCTACTAAAGACATTACTGTAGCACGACGGCTAATTACTGTAGTCATGTCGGACTTTTTGTGCTGGTTTCCTGTCGGTTTAACGGGAATTCTCGCGACATATGACATTCCCATATCGGGAGAGGTCAATGTGGCGATGGCAATTTTTATTTTGCCTGTTAACTCCGCGTTGAATCCCTTCCTTTACACTTTTAACATTTATTTGGAGCGGAGACGTCGGGCTAGAGAAGTAGAAAGACAAAAACACATAATTTGTCAACTGAAATCGCAAAGGATTGTAGCACAGCTGAGTGTTTAAGACCTAAACA
>SRHC01003098.1:9454-20586 GCA_004794325.1 Pomacea maculata
CGAAAGACAGGCTATTGTCTTAAATTATTTCCTCTCAATTTGCCAACTGGTTCAGAACAAACCGATTCAGTTCGTTATTGACTAAGGTTCACCTTTCAATAAACAATTGTAAATTTTTTTTTTTTTTGACATGAACTATACAACACTTTTACTGGAAAAGACCGACGAAGCAGCATCCCAAAAGGCGCTGGCCCGACACTCTATTCACCTGCACGATCAAAGGATGTGAGGTTCATTGCATGACTTCCGGCAGGGCAGGTGATCCGTCAGCCATGCTTTGGCGTTGTCTGGAAGCTGCAGCCGTCACAGCACGTGCAACGATCATGAGTGTTGACTAGTCATGCAGTCAGTTTCCTGACAGAATGTTTTTGATGTGAACAGGGATGTTCCTTCACGGGCTGCGACGAAAAGCTCTCTAATTAAAACTCATCGTTCCGATATAATATAGAGAAGTGGCTTCTTGCTGTCACTTTTTCGTAAAGTATCGCGGATTTTTGTTGAAGTTTTGTTGGTGTAGTTCTCTTCAACGCTTACCTGTAGTAATAAGAAAATAATATGTAATCCAGGTACATGTATTAAATAAATAATAAAAAAAGGATTTCAGTATCATGTCATCTCTAGCAGATAAATGTCAAAAGTCAAAAACAGACCGAATGCTAAATGACCGCCTCACGTGTTTGTAAGAGTTTTACACAAAGATGTAACCGGAAGTCGGGGTTGAGGCTGCGCAGTGTTTCACTCTCTTAATGTTTTAGCTGCTGCCAAACATTTGTATACAGCGTACTTTTTAATACTAGGCACATCCTACATCCTTCCTTTTTTTGAAGCCGAATCCAGCAATAATATTGGGTTTGGGAGAAAACAATAATTTCTTGACTGGAACAAAACTCCCATTGGTCCTCTGATGGCGGCAAGTGTAAGATTCTCCTAGAGTTGCCGTATTGTATAACAGCGTCCTGAAGTTTGTCCCAGCATGCTGCTGAGCTTGGAGGACCAGAAGGTTCGGGCAGACATCACAGACCAAGTGTGGAGGCCGTGCAGAGGGCACCACGTGTCTGGAGAACGGCACCAATCGACCTGATGGCAAGCAATACCTCACAGACCCGGCGTTTCGGCATCGCCCACACTCCAGCTTCTGGCCCCGCCCAGCTCTGCACATGCGCCGTGCACTTTGTCCGACATTCTGTCTCCCCATGCACCTAACATCGGGAAAATTGACCAACGTACACGAGCAAATACGTGAATAGAATTACAATATAATAATTATCAAGGACCACCTTTAGCGGCGAGCTCTAATATGTTCATATTCCATGCTTATGTTCCATCATAATATTAAAATTAGGTAAATGTATTGTATTTTTTATTATTAATCCGTGTTATTTCTGTAATCCGTGTAATGCTCAGATACAACTCATCGCATTTTTGTAGAAATGCTCTTTTGATGAGGAGTTTAGAGCCGGCGGCTGTGCAGCAGTTTGTTTCAACTTGGTCAGGTGTGCGACCCAGCAGGAAACAGTTCTTTTGTCTTTTGTATTTCTTTTACCAGCGTTTTCAGGGTGCGCTTGCCCCTTAGAGGTAGGAAAAAAAAAACTCTCGTCGAAAAAAGAATTGTCCATGTGCTTGCCTCCCGCCTTGAGTTCAGCTGGTCTTCTAACTTGCTTTGGTACTATGGTTGTTTATACTGATTCTGACACTATTCCTTCTTTGAACCATGAATGTTTTTTTTATTTGTTCTTATTATTAGTTTGTCTGCATACCTGTTGCATATATATATATTTAGGCCTGTCGTCCTATACCCATATTATGTTTAAAAGCTAGAGACAAGAAGAGTAATAGTTTTTAGGTGTTATCTGTTTCTTGTCGATGATAATTTAGTCTGTTGATGAAAACCATATCTTCATATACATTCATCTATTTTATTGATTTCAGATATTAACATTTAATCCAAGATATAATTATTCATCGTTGTCATCGTCGTCGTCGTTGTTGTTCTTGTTGAGGCAAACCCACCTGCAGTTACCACTCTCGAGAACTGTCCATCACTCAAAGGACAGGCAGTACACTGGCGTAAACCTTTTTCTTACTTGTCATTATCACTCGTCATCTATCGTCATATAAAAATATAGACGCATCTTACCACACAATTACTTCTATGCCCCACCCTTCTCCGCAAAATGACATTTGCTAACGGCATTAATAATTGTTTATGTGACGGCACATATTTTGAAGTGAAGTGCTAAAAGAAAACCCCGGGTACATCTGATGACTGGGTGCGTCTACTTCTCCTCTGATGGCCGCGTTCAGACGCTGAGCAGCAGCAGCCCTCGCACGTGACGTGTGGGGTCGTAAATGTTACGTAACTATAGTTTGCACTCCATAGAACCTTTTCAATGGCGGCAATAAATAATGTCAGGTGTTCTAGTGCTCATTTTGTAATGGCCAAAAAATAGGGAGTTCGCTTGCTCACTAATTTTTGTGAACGCCAACCACGATCTGACACAGACGTTTCACATTCTCGTTGCCCACTCCTCCTCCGCCCCCTCCCTCCACACGGTACTTTTTATCTTTTTTTTCCTTGAAATTTGAACTTAGTCACCTTTAGTACCCAAGCCGTATTGTCATGACAAAGTTTCATAGGCAAGAGTAGGAAATACCATCTCACTCCGCCAGAAGCTTAAGAACGCTTTGCTGGAAGAGATTGCTGGTGATATTGATATTGATGATTATAATGACGATGATGAGGATGTCAAAGTGGTTTGGTAATATTCATTTTGTACTCAGCCTCATGTGGAAATCTCTCAGCCTAACAGTTCACACAAGCTGCTCTCCACCAAGATGTGGAGTTTTAATTGCACTCAATTGCTGGGGGTGTGGGAGAAGAATAATGGGAGATAATGCAAAGGGAAGAAACTGGACTAACCGGAGAAAAAAAAAATAGTCGATTGTCAGCCCTTGGCACGACTCTCCTGTTTACTAGCACTTAACTTTCATTTCACGGACGTGGCGTAAAAGTGACAGGTAAGTTCATCGTGATTTTTTTAAAATTATAGGTTAACTGCTCTCGCGTGCGCTACCCTGTATACATCATTTCTGGTTATAAGTCTTTGCGACACCTGTTTGTAGCTTGGGACTGTCTCAAGCTGTTCGTAGCAACAATACCCAGCAGCAGTGCTCAGAAACTGACAGGCTTCTAGAAGAACAATTTATTATTCATCTACTCTGAGATCATGCTAAAGTGAGTCTGGTGATCACCTCTTTGAGAGCATCACAAGTCATGGAAGGTTTGTCTCATGAGAGACTTGGGGCGGTCCGGTGGCGCAATGGTTAGCGCCTGTCACCAATGCAGTGAGGGTTGGGTGTCCAGGGTTCGAATCTAGTCTCGGACACTCTGTTCATTTTCTTCATATAGGATCCCTTTACAGGGCTGTCTGTCTTGCCGTGATATAAACCTTAGTAGCTGGTAAAACCACCCCACCCTTCATGAGAGACTAGTGTCTCGACAGCAGACGTGACAGAATGCAGGTCAGTAAGTTGAGATACGACAGAAAATTAAACACATGCGAATTTTACACGCTGTTAAAAACAAGCAAACAGCTGAGTTAAAGGCGTAGGTGTGTAAATAATCAGAGGCAATAATTTGTTATCGATGTCAGTAACTGTCACTCTCTACACCACAGAAGCTAACCCCGACAATACTCTCGTCATCTTTTCTACCTGTCGTTAAAAAAAGACTCGATAGTGATGGCATCACCGTGCTAGTGTCGGGACTATTTCACACAGGAGAGTTAGCAAGACCGTGAAAAGGCAGATTGCTCTGTGTCAGGTAATAGATATTTTGTAAGTCGGTCTGAGTTTGGAAATACGACACAAAGTATTCCATTTACACACAAAAAAAGGAGACGCATGCATGAAAAAACGGTAGAAAGTTCCTATTTCTTATATTCCTCTACTTCCTATTTTCCTCATTCCATTTTGCCTTCATGTCACACCATCATTCAGCTTCTTTCTCTCCCGTCTATGTCTGTAAGCGGCGGCATCCACAAATAGACGGGAAGATGTCGAGACATTTTTCCTTTCTTTTAAAAACTTATTAAATCACTTACTTTCTGTTAAAAATTTAAAACGTCCTATTCATCATCTACGTAGCATTTACAGTTCGACATCAAGAAAGCAAGAAGAAGAAATGTAGATATCTTGTCCGTTAGAGACACCTACACCCAGTGCCCTCGCGGAGGGATATATTGGATGACATTTTAAAAGACGGCAGCATAAATTATGCAACATTACTCATATTTTCCACGGGAGCATAACCTCGGCAATAGCTCCTCACGCCGAGGAAAATATGACTTATAACCTTAGCCTGAAAACAAGCAGCTTCACAAGATGCATTCTGTAAATGTATCTTTTCTCAACTCTGATGGTCTAACAAGAACCACACTCAATGGAGCCATGTTGAATAGTAGACACACTGTATTTCTTCTGGTTTATCTTCTGTACAAAAAGCTGACAAATATTTTGCATCAATTCTTGTAAACAGTACGTTTTTAATGGTTACACATGAAAAACATTTTCTTAAAAGCAGGCCTCTTGTACATCCTTCGCCTAAGACAAACAAAAAATAAATGAAAATGTTTTGGGGTATGGGAGGAGATAAATTCAGTATTTATGTTCTTATCGAGACAAGATTTCCAAGAAATTGCACAACAAAAATTTATGTTCAGTTTCCTTAAAAACATTCAATTTTATTTACCGTGCCTGGCTTGCTTTTGCGTAGATGTTGGTAGGTGCAGAAAGTTTGGCAAGAGTTAGCCGAGAGATGGAGTTTAATCTGACATGATGGCGTCCAAAGCCTTGTTCATGTCTTGATTTATAACCTGCTTTGCCTCAGTCACTGCTCTATTGCCTTTACCAGGACACAGGAGAGAGTTTGTACACTGCTTGCCATTGACTGTTCCTTGCCGGGTGTTTTTAACTGATTGTATTTTTGTGACCTGCCTGCTTTCTGCTTCAGCTTAATGGTGTTGATCTGGCAGCAAGGTCTTGAGCTGCTGGGCGTAAAATTGTATCATTATGTCCACCGTCTGCAAGTTTACACCCCTCGCTACAGCTGCCCGGGTACTGTATCGAAGAAATCGGCAAGCATTTCCTCTAAGAAGGTGGCCCCAAACACCCTTGTGTCTTACTTATCTCCGCGATATAGTCGAGGACAGATTTCGTAACCATGCAGTAAGCTGTGAAAATGTTATCGCTCAATGGCTGTATTTGTCGTGGGTAATACTTTCTTGACTTATCCCTTCGAGAAGACCTCGGTTCGTAAGCGCCATAAGATGCAGACGACGATGGCCGACAGGTACTGCTGTAATTTCGTTTTTCTTTCGGGAACAGATAATACTTCTTTGCAGCAGGTGTTTGTGCAAAATCTCTGTCAACATCCAACCGGCTCACGAATATCCTGCAGATGATACGAAAAATTAAACCACTTAAACGGGCTGGTCACCGTACCGAGGTTCGGGTTCAAAGAGAAAACAATGTAGGTGGCCATAAAGATGTCAGAAGGATTCATTATCTCTCCCTTTTGGATTTCTTTGGCCTCGCGGATGTCGTGCAGCGGATTGCAGGCCGAGAATTTACGCGGCGAAAATGAATGTTTAAGCGGGCTTAAGCAGGAAATATTTTATTTGCGTGCGTTTCGGAACCTGATAAGCTGCGAAGGAACAAAGTGCAATGAGGTTCAGTCATTTTCCTGTTAGAGATGTGTGAGATCCACGCTTGTCAAATTTGTAAAACAGTAATGGTCTTTCTCTCAAACACACACAGAGCATGTACATCAATACACTTCTTGCCCTAATTTCATTCCCTTTGTGCACTTAATACTGAAGAATACACGCTTTAAATAGATACATGATATTTATATGCGCCATTTTGATTTTGAAGAGATCACTACCACTTTCCAGACACATGTTTAAGGTCTTAAAAGTGTCCTTTGACATTTTATTTCATCCTGTCATCTTACACCTTTTGAAAATCGTTTAAAAACACGTGATTTCCTCAAGAGGTATCCTCTCAGGTTCTCAAACGAAGCTTATACTTAAGTCGGAGACTTGTGTTCCATTGAGCATGCTATTCACTCTTGAAATAGTCAATCGTTTTAAACATTTTATGTAATCGTTGTTTTTTTTCCTTCTCTCTCTCTCTGTCCCTTGCTTTCTCTTTAGGAGCAGAAATCTCGGCCGCACTCGCGCGATAATCTTGCCTTGAAGGATAAATGTGTTGATATTCCCGCCCATTTCAACAACATGCTCTCCATCTTAAAGAGCGGGGCATGGAGGACACGTTCAAACGCCTCTCCACCGCTCGAGCCCCGGACAAGCCGCCCCACGCACGATGGCCGGCGGTGAAAAGAGCAGACGGGGCCGACTGTTTGAACTCGTGTGTAGCGGCCCACTCCGCTGACTCCGGAGAATCAAGTGGCAGAAGAGATTTTCAATACAGCTTCAGAGCTCAGACTGTTGACTTGTCTTTTCGCCGACGAGCGATACGTGTTGAGCACTACAGAGAGCATGTTGTGGATGTCTTGTTGGATCTTGGTGGAGCAGCCTGAATGTGGTCGGTCTTCGTATTTATTTTGTTTTCTTTATCGTCGAAAGTTGAGGGATGGTGAGAATTGTAATGATATAGATGAGCAGTGGGTCTGTATGTGTGTGTGTCCCGAGAGAGAGAGAGGAAGAGAGGGACTGAGCTAACCAACAGTTAGACTCCTTGTGGGAGAGAAAAAGCGATGTTTGATTAGAAACTGAATATTTATGATATCCTTGCAGTACTTCAGATTGATTATGGAAACTTCCTTAGATTGTAGATTGATCCCTTTGGACTATCCAAAAGAAATTATCCTGGATAATGAGACCATATCATGCAAAGGAACCAAAACCTATGGTCTCTCTCTCTCATACAAACACGCGCAAGTACAGTCATACGTTCTGATTTGGACCAGAATAAATACATATCCAAAAATAGAAACTATTTTCAGATATATACAATCCGTTGGATGCTTTTTCATCCTGTAAAATTAGACATCCAGACTGAAAAAAAGTCTTTATTATTCAGGGACAAGCGTTGTGTCCTATACATCTTACCTGAGTAGATTAACTGTAAGAGAATGATTTAAAGAATTTTCAACTAATAATATCTGATGACTTATTATCGCATGACAACCCACACAACACAGAAAAAGAGAATATTACATGTTTGAACTTACTTATTGATAATGTCGGACCGCTGATATTTGACTGTCAGACTTGACAGGTTGGTGGGCGAGGACAGGGAATCCCTTGGGGGAACATAGGGAACTTTAAAGGAAACGCCAGGCACAGAAATAGATACAAAAGCCCCATTATTGTTAATTTTATTCTGGACTTGGGTAAAGTATGAGCTTAAGGATTAGCTAGAGAGCTGTGGAGAATCGTGGAGTCAGGCGGCGCAGTAATTAACACTTGTCGTAGAAAGCACGCGATGGAGAACACTGCAAACTCTGCCATCGCCACACACATTGAGTGTGTCATCGATCAGGGCAGCGAGCACTACGACCAGCTTATGCGTGTTCTCTCCCGACGATCTCTTTTGAAAGGTCTGCATGGTTATTCCGGCCATGTCAAGGCTTCCTCTTCCTATTGAGTATCACACTACCACCCCCTCTCTTTCTGATGTCAGTCTGTTCCTCCGGATGTTGGCTGTGGATGTATTTATGTGTGTTCAAATGCGTGTGGATGTGCTCCTACGTGTGGTGTGTGTGTGTGCACATGAAAGCTCCCCGCAAGGGTTCGTGCGTGTGAACATATGTCCACCTTTTACCTCTTCATTGTCCTTTTCGCATTCTCTCTTTCATGTCCAGGTCTCTCTCAGTCTAAGCTCGTTGTCATTCCCACTGACAGGCAGGCAGTCACGCACACATACACATGTAAACAAGCAGACTATACAAAATCAATCCACTTTCCATTATTAGAGTCAAAGTTAATTTGTGCGCCCTTACATTTTTTTTTTTACTGTCCAGTTTGATTATTGCAATGCCAATCAGTCTTTCCATTCCATCAAGTTAACCATCCTTTTTTTCTTTTGTGTTTAGACATTCTGATTTATATTTTGGTTGCTTTGTATGTGCACTTACCCACAAGCTCGCCTCATGTTTAATTCCCCCACCACCCTTCTTCCCACCCGATTAATACCTCATTCTCTGGAGACGGCTCTCTCAGATACGTGTCGCCAGTGGAAATGTTTGCCAGAATGAAACTCTGCTCTGACCGTGTTGACAAAACCGATAGAGCTTCGATTTAAAAGCTTTGAAAATATGATATGATCGCGTACAGTTCCGACCCTGGCTCTGAACCGGAAGTACCGCCATTTGCAATCTGTTCACGGGGCAGGGGCGATCGAAGGCAGGCTTTACCCATTCCATTTAGCTCATATCCATGTTTATAAGGCGACCTTCCGATGTTTGCTCTCCAAATGTGTCAACCCCATTATATTTCGGTGTGTAAACAATCTGCAAACACGCGAAACGTGACAACTAGCGATTTTGTACTTTCTCGACACGCGCTCCCAAAGGTTTGGGACTTTTTGTCTTCAAACAAGAAAGAAGCGAAGCCGTCTCGACCAGCCAGCGCTCTCTGTTGCCTGCCATCAGAGTCGCCAAACGCTGGTGTTGTGATTGGCTCTGTAGCTACGATGCATGTGTTTTGAAAACCTCTCCTTTACCTTTTCGGCTGCTGAAAAGCAAATACAAGCCTATCTGCTCTACGTCTCCAGTTAAAGCTAAGGTCAAACAATAATGGCCGGCTGTCAATGGAGAAAGCTGAAATGTTGCTCCGCATCAATTTTTTACCACAAAGCACTAAAACTCTTTGTCGTCGCACCTTGCTGAAGTTAAAAATTAAAATCTGCGTTTTCACTATTTATTCTGATGAATGTTTCGCCTTTGTTCGGTAACAATTGTTCCCCAAAAGCAGACCCACACGTTTTTTGTCAAATCGAGGATTTTTGTCTACGATTTTAAGCAAGTATTTTTAACAAAGACATTTTAAAGACAGGTTGGTCCACATTAACGGACTGTGTTAGGTAACAGTTTTTTTTTTTAAGTAGAATACAGGCAAAATATTTTACGGACAGTTTTTTGAATGAGAAGGAACAAACATTTCTTGTTAAGCCCAGGTAGGGCGTGAAAGTTCAAGAACCCAAGATGACCAGGTCTGCAGAGAGAACAAAAGTGGTTCTCCGTTATCTCACAGTCACTGATAGCCGTTTCATGACAAAATAACTCTTTTCCAGGTCCACGAAATAAAAGTGTAATCAGCAAGCACCAGTTTTAACTCATTGCATCGAAGACCATTAGCAGCGAAACGAAAATGCAAGGTCGCGATGGAAAAAAACAAAAGAAAACAAACAAACTACTGGTGTTAATAATTTGACCTCTCTGACACAAAGGCCTTCAAAAAGATCGATGCTTCGCCGACGCATTGTTCTAATTCGCGGGGCAGGTCACAGACGAGCTCTCGTCCGTTCTCGCGAGCATACAGCGTGAACACTATTCATCCCCGACGTCAGGACGCGTGCCGCTTGTGTACCCAAGGGTGGGAAGGGGATGAAGGGGGGGACCCACCTCGCCAAGTTCGATCATTTCCATCGCACGTTTACAGTTCACCTAGCTCTCGACCAGCTTCGTTCACCTGCATTCTGCGAGGACTGTGAAACAATGCGTGTCAAGAAAGGTTCGCTGCTAAACGACAGGCATCAACGATGAAGGTCACAACTGACTGCGGAGTCACTCGTACGCGTCTTCTTGTTTGTGTGCGTGACCTTTGCCCTCGCGCCGGGCGAAGGCAGGATTTGTTTGTTGTCGCCAGGAAACTTTAACTATTCATCGTCGGTGGCTTAGTGAGAGATAGGCACTGAAGAAGCAAGAAAGGAAAACAAAGGGTAGAAAGAAAGGACGGAGACAAGAAAGAAAGAGAAAAATAAAAGAAAAAGAAACATTAGAGAAGAAAGGAAAAGAAAAGCCACCATGTGTACCTGAGGTGCGACATTGCTTGTCAGCAGGTAACAAGTTCTTATCAAGACATACGTGTGACAATTGACTGCACTCGCTTTTACTGGGTCTAGTCAGGTTTACAACTTTGGTAGGCAAGAGGAAGTTGAGTTGAATGCAACAGAAATCTGCCCTAATTAGCACTAAGTGGGAAAGTACGGGAGAGAGAGACCGAATAAAAAAAAAATGAACAAACAAACCAGGAAATAAAATACTAACAAATTAAAAATTAAGGTACAAACAAATAAACAAACGAATCAAGGGTGTAAACGAACGGCTGTAACGAACAAACTGGAAAAAGAGAAACGGAACGAACAGATGGAACAAACAAACGAACTGATGGTACAGATGAACATAAAGAAGAAACAAAACAAAACAAAACAAACAAAAAACAGACCAAAAAAAAACCAAAACCAACCAACAAAACAACAACAACAACAACAACAACAACAAAAACCCCCCAACAAAAACAGATGGAACAAACCAACAAAATAAATAAACACAGGTACAAACAAACGATATCAGCTTATTTCCCAATGTTTGGAACAAACAAACGAACTGATGGTACAGATGAACATAAAGAAGAAACAAACAAAACAAAACAAACAAAAAACCAACCAAAAAAACAACAACAAAACAACAACAACAACAACAAAAAACCCAACAAAATCAGATGGAACAAACCAACAAAATAAATAAACACAGGTACAAACAAACGATATCAGCTTATTTCCCAATGTGCGGTTTACAATCTTGTAACAAGGTATGGTCTACAATCTTATAACAAGAAGCGCAGATTGTGAGTGTTTAAAACCAGCAACTAGGCCATCAAAATAAACTGCGATAAATTAGACATGATGTGAATGGATGGGGGAGGGAGACCTGCAAACAGGCCAACAATAAATCATACGATAGTTTTTAAAACCAATAACTGACTCTAAACGCGATTTCTAATTTCTCAGGTAAAAACCCCCCGAAATACTTCTACCCAATTATGACTCATTATGACTCGCAATCTCCACGAATATAGATATTAAACAAATAATAATAAAATAAA
>SRHC01003099.1:0-21136 GCA_004794325.1 Pomacea maculata
TTATATATTTATATAGTGGTGGTGACTATGGTCTTACCTGCAGCAAATGCGGAATAGAATCTTTTCGTTGAAAATGATGGTCGAAATCATTTTCCACTGTTATGTTCGCTCGACGGAATCAAAAACGATGAAACAAATCGACGTCATACATTTCAAATGGATTTGATCGATCCCTGAAGTAGTCAAAAATCTGTATTTGTCAATGGTATATACAGGGCAACTCAGTAAACAACACGACCAAGCGCCACTGTTACTACGAAAGCCGCCGTGCGGTCATGCGTAAGCAGCGTGTCGCGGCTAAGCAAGGAGTTAAGCCTGGAGGGGACCAGTCTTAAATTTTAAGACTAAGACCGCTTGCTTAGCGAGTTGAGACCGCCCATGCACCGCGCTTAGCAGGCGTCTTAGGTTAAGACAGCGTGCTTGGCTTAACTGCGGTCTTAACTCGAGTTAAGACCGCCTATGCACCGGAGCCCTGGTCTCTCAATCTCAGGCTTCTCGGTATTACCCGTATTCTACATGTTCCTCGTGTTCTACATGTTCTACATATCCTACGTATTCGACTTATTCTTCTTGACGTTTTTCGTACTTCGTCCTTGTCGCTTCATCTCCTTTCGAGCTACTGTCCGCCATTGTGTCAACCGTCCACCCTGCACCCTCGTCACCTCGTCGGCGCGAGTGTGCGGCTAGACTTGTGTGGGGCACCTAGGGTTGGAACCGGCGAGCAGGGGGTCATGTGACCAGCGGCCTACCCACGTCTCGTACCTGGACAAGAAGGAAGGGGGGAAAGCTGGAGGAGAGGAAGAGAGGTGTAGGGTTGGGCGTTGGGGTGACAAGCAGGGCCAGACACTACCAATCTTCTTATCTGTTCTTCTATAACGGGCGGTGTGTACACCTCGCATAACTAAATTTTTTTTCCAGTTATGATTAACGGCTGTTACAACAAACATTTTGGCAAATACTTTAATATATGATCTACTATTTGTATATGATTTTGTATTTATATTCCTTCCAGGCTTATATTTTAGTCTTTTTTAAAAGAAATGAAAAGTTATCGATGGCTGACATTGTCCTTAGCAGAATGACACCAAAACATTCCTCAAAAATACTGAGAGTAAAAATATTGTCCTTCAAATTCGGAGAAAAAAAATTTCCTCTCATATATTTAGAAGTCCAAGGTGATTGTATTGATAACCTTTTGTGACGGGGAGCATTATTATTTTTAATGACTAAAACACCGGTCTAATTTAATTTATATGAGCGATAACATTCCTTTTTTTTTGTGTCTGTAAGTCTGTAGTTAACAGACAGGGCCTCTGAAACGGAGAAACGCGTAAAGGTCAGATAGAGTTGAGAAGTAATGGACATGTATTAAAGTATCCGTGACACCTACATGATTTGAAAGTCAAACAATATTAAAAGATAATTAAATTTCATCAAGACATTGATTGCGCAAATGGAGAAAATGCATACGAAAGTAAAAAGCGGGAATTTTGTGTACAAATAATGTTTGCCTAAATGTAAAAATACTAAGAGTGTGACATTTAAAAAGAAGGAGAAAGTTAAAGAAGTACACATTCCTTTATCGTTTATATTATCGTACCTGCACAATAGTTGATGACGAGAACAACTGCTGGAAATGCATGACATACAAGTATAGAATAAAAAAGAAAAGGAACATATATTTTGAGATCTTAAGCTGATGTGTGCATCGCCTCTCGTTGCCCTAACAAACAAAAAACAACTTAATTTTCATGTGATACGAGCTCTGGGCACTGATGCCACCGTCTTTTTTAACATCTGCAATTTTTTTTCGATGCTGCGGCACGCAGAAAATAATGTGAAAATGATCCGGGAAGATAATGTTTTATATGGCAAATAAACTTTTTAATTTTCTTTCCAATTTATACACATACCATCTGCGTGATTTTGTTCTAAAATACAATAGAAATATTGATAAAGTCACACGACCGAAAATATAATTTGTAGTAAGTATATATATTCGTTATCACAGACTGTCTTTAGAAAGTTCCCACAAGTGGAGCCTCTGGCGTCGAGTGGGAGCAACAGGATGTGGCCTCTCGTCTTTCTGCTCTGCTTCATTCAAGGTTTTGGTGTTCAAGGTAACATTGATTGTAATGTACATTGAGAATACACAAAAACACTTACAGTAAACAAGCAGAAATATCTTTATCAAGAATAAAACAGAAGATTATAAAAATACAAAAGACTAGGAAGAGATAAATAATTAATGTAACGAAATTGTTGGTGTGTTTTATATTTCTAGAGCGAACGATGTTATTCTCTATGTTAGGAGGGGATCGTCTGAAGCTATAGGCTTGAACAGTAAATGGAACGATATGGAAAGAGAGACTTTTACATATTCTTTGGTGTGTTTTATTTCTCTAGGGATCACATGGGAGATTTTAATTCGTACATCGGACATACCAGACGCGGGAACAAACTCTCAAATCTTTCTTACTTTCCATGGATCTCGTGGATCTTCCGCAGAAATAGAATTACGCCATGGATTTAACAAATTTGAGCGAAAAAGGAATAACCAATTCTCTGTTAAAACAGACGACATTGGTGAAGTGTGCTCAGTAACAGTCAGGTCTGACGGTAGTCACTCTTCTCCTGACTGGCATCTCGATTCGGTAAAGTATAACTTTAAAAACCATTTAATGAAGTAAATGCTAATAAAAAAACGGCATTGTTGTGCTTGGATCATATACTCAACTAATATAGCTGTCAATAGCACCATAGCATCTGGTCACTATGCCACGTTCATGTTTTATAAATGTCATAAGACTGTTCTCTCTTAACCTGAAACAAACGTTACAGGACTAATAAGAAGTTATTGTTTTAGTGTATTCTTTCTCCACTAAGTGGTTTCTATTATAGATGCTTTTTTCAATAAGACTTCAAGATATAAATGATATTAAATTTGGTAATTTGGTAATTATGTGATCCATCCGCAAAGATGTGACAGCAGAAAATGTTGGACCAATGTGTTTCCAGGGCTTGTAGGTACTGGCCATCTTGGCCACTGAGAGCTAGCCTCAAGCCAGGATAGAAACGATACAGCGGCCTGTAAGAAACTCCCGCTACATGGCTGTCACCATGGCAACACGCCGTTTTGAGGTAGCCGATGATGGCTCACAGTTGCCATGCGTGACTGCCATATGTATATATGTCGGCACAGTACACAACCAATCTGAGCTTCCAGTACGATGATAATATATACATATAAATATATATGTTTAAGACTGCACCCTAGAGATTTAATGGTAGCCATGCTCTCAGTCCTATATTTTTCCATGCTGGTGAAAAATATTTTGACAGGATTGTACCATGATAGAAGGTATCGTTTGAGCCGGCATGGCTCAACATTACAACAATATTTCTCCAAGATTTATTTCATTTAAGTGGACACATTTGTTTAATCACATCACAGCATTTACGGTAACGGCGGTAGATATTACAACTGATTACCACGGACAACATTGTTTACTGTTCAGAACAAAATAAATTTTGCAAATTTATTGAAATTTATAGTTTATTTACTCAGTATAATATATTCTTAACAAAGTATTACACATGCGGGAAGTCCCCCAAGGAATTTGCAGTTAAAGACTACTTTGCCTAAACCTAATGGCAGCAGGCAGACAATATTTCCAATGGCACCTGAAACACCGACTGTTATTTTAACTGGTTATCACTTTAGTAATACTACATCCTTTAGGATAAAGACAAGTAAGTTCAATGATTTGTATTAGCCATTAAGAGAAAATTTCATAAAAATGCGTATTTCATGCAATGTTGTCATGTTTGTTTTCTTTGCAAATGTAAATCTCAATGATACAGAAAAGAGAATTCTCATCGTGTATAAAGACATTAAATGTCTTATAGCTTATGATTTCTGAGGGTGATTACACATTTTTCGCTAAGCTTGTATCTACCATACATATACACGTTTTTCTGCTTTTCTGTTCCTCACAGATTTTGGTTGAGGGAACAACACTGAACATTTTTAGGTGCGTGTGCTGGATATCAAAGGAAACTCAATTAAGCAGGGAACTCCAACCTGATTTCCCATGCTCCAGGCAGAAAAAATAAGTATGTCCTTGTCACCTATCGGAATATATCAGAAATATATCATGTTAACACTCTTTGTTTAAAAGACCAATTTTGTTGCTATGTGTGTTTGAAACCTGGTATATTTAACATCTTGTAGAAGAGTGTAGATGTTTCTACAACATTCAAGTATCCTTTTGCAAATTCCCAACATGACTAACACTGATTTTGTTGGATGAAAGTAATGTGATAAGATTTTTAACACAAATTGTTTAATTAACATTGGTCTACATTTATATTTATATAACGTCTGACAATGACTGTTATCAGGTAAACTGATGTGGGTGCAGACTTTGAGTCCGGTACTGACCAACCAGCATAAAGGTAGTAAAGCATCATTTAGACACACATATCTATATTCATTTAGAAATCAGCAGGTCTGTCATTCTTGCTGCAATTT
The DNA here is from genome assembly GCA_004794325.1 of Pomacea maculata. Classification (NCBI taxonomy): domain Eukaryota; kingdom Metazoa; phylum Mollusca; class Gastropoda; order Architaenioglossa; family Ampullariidae; genus Pomacea; species Pomacea maculata. Next base: position 4,535 of record SRHC01003099.1, read on the forward strand.
AATTATATGTACTTACACTTTTTGCATTGCAATATCTCAACGTAATACCATTTGCGTAAAATATATTTATACATAATATGATATATAATATACTGTTACTATATAATATAGTATACAATATATATCATGTACAATATATCAAAATATGCAACATACAGAATAATAATTTCATTGGGCAGATTTATTCGTTTGCGTGTTTACGTCCATGACATTGTAAAGTAATGTAAACACTCTAGAAACTTAGCAAGTGTACTTTACAACTATTTTTGTGTAAAACTTAATAAAGACGACTAAATTGTTACTTTAAGGGATTCATTGCAAAAATATTTTTAAACTTGCAGACTTTTTTATTTACAATGTACTTAAAGGTATTTATTTGTTGAATGTTTATGCTTTTATTTGATGTTCTTCCTTTTTTGTTTTCATGGAACTTACATTGTGTGTGCAGAGTTTATTTACCTGATGGAGCACCTTGCTCACCGGCTGAATGGAATTCTCAGAAATATCTGTCAATGTCTACAGTCACCCTTCAACAGTTAAATATTAAAACAAAAGTAACAAAAATATGACAGTGTGTCGGACATCCTATAAGGCACTGCAATTTTGCAAGAAAAGCATAATTAATATGAGTCAATAATTGTTTTCAAAATAGGTGTTGAAGTTTGCTTTGACGTATAATACATAAGGTTGAGATTCACATTTGTTGAAAGACATTGTTTTTAGCTTCAAAAGATTAATTTTCACACCTGCCAAGTAATAATGTAGCTGTCATTGTCTTACTAAAAATATACGTTTTCTTCGTTCTGGTGAATTTCGAGGGATAGCACTTTGACAAGAGATATCTCCAAAACATTCAAAGATATAAAAATGAACATTCTTCAAAATTGAGAGCAAAATTTGTACTATAGAATGACACTATATTCCATGATCTTTAAGTGGAAAATAATTTTTTTTAAAAACGTGTTGTAAGATTTTGAAATTTATCGTTTAAATCGGTATTGAAAATGCAAGGTGAAAATAAAAAAGTTGAAACGCAATCATTTGTCTTTTGTTATTTGAAAAAATGTTTTCTTGGTGGCTGCTGTAGACAACAACTTCTCTCCGAACACATACACACATATGTAGTCTCTACATTCCTGTTCATCTGTTTGTGTGTTATAGTAAGACAAACACACACTTGAGTAGCATATGCACGTATTATCTCTATTTCTTTTACAAACACACATGCATACGCACACACACAGCTGGATGAGACACCGCAGAAACAATTTAAAGTAATCTTAAAGCCCTTTTTTTACCAGTTTCCTATAGCACAGTCAGTACATACGGAGAAGTGCGGTTGATACTGTAGAAAATGTATTTCTACTTATTATCTTTTTTTTAAGTGTTTAGTGTGTTTAGTATGTTTAGCTAGTGTGTTAGGTCAAATGCTTCATTAGAGTGGTTAAGCAGGGAAAAAACATCGTGTGCTGGCCAAGGTGGCACATCTCCTCTGGCTGGAGCGACAACCATCTCGCTGCCGGTGTCCCGTGTCGGGGTCAATTTCGTCTGAGCATCTAGCGTGGACGGCCGCGCTTGACGTGCTGCCAGGGGAGATAATTGTTCCACGCCTTTCGGTAGTGGTTTTTGGGCCACCCTCCTTGGTGGGGAAAAACCCACAGGAAGAAACGAACAAAGTAGGGGTGTAGTGAATCGAAACCTCCGGGCGCATCTAAACGTATGGGTATAGTCTGCGCATGCGCATGAAGAGAAACTTCATTACCGCCTGGTAGTTTACTTTAACTAAAAGTAAAGGATGAAACATTAAAGGACATAAAATGGCATCGCAAAAGCAAAATGATACAACTCATAATATGCTTTGAGCTGTTTTTTAGATAAATAAACCCAAGAAAATGTTTACTAACCCATCGGATGTTTATTTATCGAAAACCAGCTCAAAGTATATTATAAGCTGCATAATCTTGCTTTTGCAATGCCATTTTATTACGTTTAGATACGCCCGGAGGTTTCGATTCACTACAGTGGCAGTGGAAAGAACTTTACTTTTCTGGGTGGCGAGGTGGAGAGCGGCCGACATAAGATCCGTCGGGAAAAGGACGTTAAAAAAAGATCCACTGGACTTTGATTCATTACGGAGGTGTGAACTTTAACTCACGAAATTGTGAACAATGGAATCATTAGGAAAGTGTGAACTTTAACTTGTGAATAGTGGAGTTATCAGCGCCCTGCACAGCGGTGAGAAACGCCAGAAAGCTAAGTTTTAAGATTACATATTAAATGCTTGTAAACTATTTTCTTATAAATATATATATATATGCACTCTTTGTTAATTATATTCTTGTCATTAGTATTGAAACTTCATTATTGATCTGTTGTAATTAGGTGTGTGGGTGAATGCTAGATGACTGAATGCAATAGTAACTCACTGCGCACAGGAAGCACGTAACCGTCCATTACAGCTACCAGTAGACGAAGTCCTGAATGCCCGCGAACAAAATTTCTACCGGTATTTTAAAGTTTATATCTATTAACTTACAACATACACAATTATCTGTTATACTCCATCTTAAAGAATTTTTAAAACATTTACGTTATGTAAATTTTTAAAAATACAAGTTTTATTTACTGGCAGTAAAAACAAATGAATGATTGTAACTGTATGCCACAGAAAATTCACTAATCGGAAAGAAAGTCACTTGTAAGAAGTTTACAAAATAAAATTATTTACACGATATAAAAAAGACATAAAGTACCAAAGAAACAGAAAGGTTTTTAGAATATACATTAGAATAGAAATATTATTTATCTTTTTCTTCTTATTGTCTGTGGTTTGAGTTAAATCCATGTTGAGTACTCCTAACTGTGTGTTAAATGTCTGTATCTGTATGTATGCCTGCCCTAGTGAGCGAAGACAAATTTCTGTCCTGGGTTTGCTCGCCAGACAATAAAGCCTGTTTTGATTTGATTTGATTTGAATAATCGTAAATCGACATTATCATGGCAGTCACAGAATGTTTGCCTACTTTTAAACATAACGAAATACCTCATTTGTTGAGTTTTTAATTTCAGTTGTCAAGGGAAGTCATTCGTAAGGAACAAGTCCTAAGGGTCCAGTGCTTGTCTCCCTTATGTATTCATTCATATACGCACATCGAAAGATTGTACCCCAAGGTTGTACATGTACATATTTTTAGGTCAATGCACGGGGTGGGTCAAAATGATCAATTTCAATTTCATATTTATTGTTGAGTAGTGCAACACGAGAGGATCGAAATTAAATAAAGGACATGTGGATAGAGTAGATAATGCTAAACATACTGCACACATCAGCTCTTGGTCTCAAAATATTATTTCTTCTTCTTTTAAATTTAGACTGTTTCTCATATATTTTCCACCGCTGTGCAAATAATAATAATCATCCAAAGTTATATAGTGCATTTTCACACTTTTTAAAGAGGATGGTATATGACAACTTGACAACATACGAAGAAACAGAAGGTTAAACAATAAGATTGACTGCAACAAGAGAGACAAACATAGAAAAGACAAATTGGAATCGGCTTATCATTCTTGACGTTTTTCGTTCTTCGTCCTTTTCGCTTCATTTTATTTTTGTACTTATATACTTTGAAATTAAAACAAAATGTATGAAATCCAAAGTTATGCAATGAACGTTGTCAAAGTCTGTCATTTTTCTAACAATCCCATATGTGATCACATATATATTCTCTTTGTCCTTAAAATGCTGCATGCCATTTTTTCAGTTTATTTTACATGATTTACAAAAAGAACTAATTATAACAATCTTTAATTGCAGATCACACTGACTGTAGGTCTGGCTCAGTGAATTTTACCAGTAAGTTTATTTTGTCTCCTCTATGATTTCATGAGGATCACTATACAGGCACAGGTTTTGTGTTTTTAATGGTCTGCATGCACATCCTTATTATATCCATCTAAATATTTTCTGTTAATTCAAAAAATTATCGATAGACTTACATCCATAGTTTTGTTTTGTCATTACTTTAACCTGTCTTCCCCACTTAACCTCGTTCATCGTCGATGCTCAACAGTTTCTTCCACAAGATGGAAGGAATAGGGCCATAGCTGTAACATGTCCCCAACTTTTGTAATAATTTTGGATTTCACAGTGGCAGTAATGTGCTGTAATATATTACATATGTTATTAATATAACGTAAGCATATGTATATCTCAACATATTTTTGATGTTGTGTTAGTCCCAGGCACTTATACAAGCAGTGAACATGTTGGTTACGAGATGTTATTAGTTCAGGAAGATCACAGAGTCGAGAGGCCTGGTCTGCTGTAGTGGGAGGGGGAAATATCTGTTCCACCAACAACATTACAACAGACGATAATCTTTGTCCTCCACATGGTGGAAAGTTTCTGGCAATGCGAGTCCCGAGCTTGTTTATTTGTCATCATGTCGCCTTGAACGAGTGTCCTGGTCAGATTTATAAGGAGGAACATATTTAAATGAAGATCTGAGTAAACATCGGATGTAAGTGCAGTGCACATAAACCGGTCCCACCACCGTTTATCTCACCTGGAATTAGTAGGCCTTTAAACTACGAACCGCTAACGTCACGACGGACATGGCGCAGGGTGAGGTCGGCATGCGGGACGGTAGTCGTCGCTACAAGGGATCATTCAGAGAAGGGGAGAGCAGCGGTCAGAACACGCCCGTGAATTGTACACCTAGAGCAGGAGCTCCTCCTGCTGAATCGTGTCTGTGTAAACTGTCAGAGTGGCCAAGACTGTAGGTGTGTGGCTGCTGCCGTCTTCAGATTCTATATTACATGCACACCAGCTATATGTGTGTGTGTGGGTCATGGTTTGGTGGGTGTAGATGTGTGACCTGTTGACATTATGCTTGAGAATGAACTGTATGTATTGCCGAGGACTATTTAATTTTATGGAGACTAGGCTTTCTTTTTATTGTGCACTGATGTATTTAAAGTTCCAGATGGCATAAACCTTTTACCCTAGACCTCGAAAGAATGATTAGATCACACATTCCTGAGAACAACCAGAGCGTGACACCATAACGAGCGTATCTCAAGCTTACCTAATACTGTGTACAACACACCAATATAATTTAAATGCCCTTCCAAACACCATAAGAGTCTAAGTGCCTATCAGTTCAAAACGTATCGCCTGTCTTTTGGCCACTCAGTGAATAAATTGTTTAATTTCCAGTTGACGGATTCGTTTCAGAACTGTCAATGTTCAAAGGCGAAGATCGCAAGTGAATGTTTTCAGCTACAACATTTTATCTCTACGTTTCATGAAGATGAAATATACTGCGTCTAAAGCATTTTACTTTAGAGCTTTTCACTACCTAGTCTTTGTGGCAGGCAGAACGCTCTCGTGTTGCTGTGTAATCAGTCATTATAGGGCGTGACCCCGACTAACCCGCTGTAAGTTGCGCCACCCAGCGTCAGACAACCGCACTATACATCCTGAATGGACGGACAGTGAGAGACAACACTGGGTGTGCGTGTGTGCTCATCAGACACGTAACACAGCCTGAGCCTGTGGCCTGATATTCTAGGGTTGGACACTGAATATTCTACCTAATATAAGTTGAACACGAGGACTCACAGACTGAACATGAAGGTTAATACGGCTTATGTGAGAGGCTGAACATGATTATTGCTATAAACTAAGCATGAGATTTATTACAAGATTAGATAAAGTTGAGGAATATATGCAAGTTTTAACTGCTGACAGTTTGGCTTGATGAAAGCTGAATATTGAGCTTCATACAGTCTTTCAGCTGTTAAGTAAATATATTCAAGTAGGCTGTCATAAGATGAGATATTAAGAAACTGACGGTGAGTGCAGGGAAATAGGTTTGTATGAATCATGTAAAATATCTTTTAAAAATAGAATTATCTTTCTGAAGGTTTAAGTAGATTTAATAGTGAGAATCAATCACATGTCAAGCCTTAATTTATGAAAGATTCCACAAAACAATTACTGGTTGTAAGATCCACATACGACACACGAAACATCCAGTTGTTTGTACTGAATGTCAAAGAACTGGTTCCACAACTGTCGTATTTGTAGATGTTGTAGCTCTCTCTCTTGTTCGCATTCGCCCCTAGTGGAGCACAGGGCCAGAGGTTGTAGCTACAAGTGCAAGGCGTCACGTGACCATGTTGACGACGAGGAAAGTTTGTGTTGTCTCTAAGGGCGTAGACTTCCTTGTCTGAGCAACTTAAACAAATATGTAGCGCGATGGCTTAATGTTGAATTTTTCTATTGTGGAAGGAAGGTTGGTGCACTTTTCATACTAGTAAGGGTGATGCAGCCATTTAACAAAGTTGTTTATGTGTTTAGTCTCGCGTTGTACCGAACGTTAATACGGCATAGCCGCCAAGCTTTACAGATGTATACAGTCACTAATTCTGGCAGTCTTTTGCCCAGTGTATTAACAATGGTGTATAATGCATTACTTTTTGCAATTAACGTTAACGTTGTTGCTATGAATTATTATATTAGTACATGGTGGGACAGCTGTGCCTCTACGAGCACTATCAAAATTTAATATGGACTATAATACTACTTTAGATGGCAAAATGACGCACAGCATGGAAAAAAAAAGTTATTTCGAACTACCTCGTTTGTGGTACTGTACTTATTCATTGAGGTGAAAGTTGTCAAATTACGTTTTTCAAAGTAAGTGGCAAATCAAGAGTTTTCATTTGCTCATACTTTTCACTACTGACATCTTTTTCTAACGCTGCATCTTATAAAGAACCTTTATTTATAACTTTCACTTTTGTGACTATAACATCTTCCTATGTTTAAATTGCAAATAAAGTTTGCTATTGTCTTAATCATTGTGATATTAAAGTACACTTCTACTAAATGCAGTCTGTTCTAAACAGGTCCATGATGCCCATGTTTGGCAGTTTCTATCTGACTGAGTGCTAAGCAAAACCAGAAAAGGGCTTCTTGTCTCCAACTGACATTGTTGTATGAAAGGAAAACATCGCTAGTCATGTCTGAACCTCCGCCACTTTCATTACTAAAGGTGAGACAACGCTATTATCTACTTGTGAATATGTTGTGATAAGAGCCCCGCAGTCTTTATGGCTAGTGTTGCCGAAGTCTGAGCCACGCATGAACATGTCTTCAAGTCATTATTAACAGCATTAGTAGGCTGTACATTTAGATGTCGTAAAATCAGTCTTCTGTTTATCAATCGAACCAGAATATATTTAGATGCTGCAAAAATATTTTGTAAGCAATGGGAAGAAATTAAGGAGAATTGATTGTGGTAAAGCAAGAATTTGTTGGCACAGAAATCTGGAAGGAAAAATACAGTCCTAACAATACAGCAATCGGTTTCTCTACAAATGTCTGTAGTATTCGTTAATTAATTACACAACCATTTACTTTATACAAAGAGAGGAATATACACAAAATTCGCAAAAAGTAAATACCTGTAGACTCAAAAAGACTGGAAGATAACTATCAGACTCATCTCAACAACTTTTACAAGTGAACATATAATATCTTTTTATAACGTCTGATCAGGACTTTTCAGGAAAAGCAACAAGGGCATACTACTGCAATACGAAACTCAAAACTTCAGCGTTAATCTTCACAACTCATGCTAGTAGAGCCTGTCAATGAAGTACTTACAGCAAAGAAAGGTGCTTGTACACGTAATCACGTGGGCACTGCCACTCACCTGTTTACTACCACAAACCTCGACCGCGAACACGAAGTGAAGTGTGTGATCTGAAGGTGTGTTGCATGATAACAGCAGCCTTGTCGATATTGTGGTCCACAAAAGCAGGGTGTATCCACACAATTGTAGGTAGCGTTCAACCTTTTCATAAACATTCATCATTCTAGCCCTTGTCTCAGCCTTCTAAAGCAGCAATCATGATCATCATCATCATCGTCGTCGTCGTCGTCGTCATCATCATCATCAGTTATAACATGCAGCATCACGATAACGACAGATCGCACTTTGTACGCAGAGCAGTAATGATAAATGACGGATAACAGCCAGAGGACAGGGAGGTACTATAGAAACATTGAGCAACATGAAGATGAGGTAAACGTGGCGGTCGCTGTGGACCGTTCCCGCGCAAAGACAACTTTCTTGCAACAGACGTACCTTACCGTTGAGTCTGTTTTAATTTTAAGACGTTTACAGAGCTTTATTTAGTTAAAAAAAAAAAAAAAATTAGTAACGATAGCTTGGGCATTTCTGAACACAGTTACTTCCCTTTCAAAGGGAGGGAAGTCTGTTTGAACGAAAATATCGTTAAATTCCTAGAGTACCCGTTTTATTCCTACTAGAAAAAATGACGAGACGATATACGAAAAGGGTGTGACTTGTTCCTCGGATTTCAGAATTCTGGCATCATTTGTGAATTTTTAAGGACAAGAACAATGTGTGTGCATTTCATCTTTGTTTTCAAACATCAAACTCTTTTGCTGTAAGTCTAACTTCTTGTTAGATGACAACCTGTGTAAACACCTGCTTGAAAAACTTCACTTCATCTACCCGATTCTGTATGGATTACAATAATAAAAGTGAGCTCTCAAGCAAATTTTAGATACATTGTTTCTTTTCTACACAGTTTGATCTATTATTATTATCAGTTTGAATTTTTCTTCTACCTCCTTTAGGTGCTTTTTTTAACATTTTTTTGAAAAATGGAAAAATGAACCGTCCCAGTGGGTCAAACTGCCCTCTAGCCTAGACCTCGGTCAAAGAGTTAGCAGCACAGAGGGAGGACGTCCGTTGTCCGTATGTGTCTGCCTTCGTGGGAGGGAGGATAAAATGAGTAATCTGATGAGAAGCCAAGGTTTGGGGCAGGATGGGGACAGACAAGATTTCAGTAAAGTAGGGGCCTTCTAAGGTAGCATAGAGTAGAGAGCTTGTAGTCTATTGTAGCTTTAACTGGTAGCCAATGAAGAAGTGGTGTGACAGGTTTACATATGCGAGTCCGGACAACATGAAATCCCCCCATATGCACCGAGATGTCAAGCTATCGGTGTGTCGTGCGCCATTTTAAGGCCTTTTCTTTCGCGGCAATATTTGGCATTTAGCGGGGCTAGCAGCCCCCGCAAGGGTTAGCGAGTAATGCACACGGTAAGCATTGTAGCTACGTTTCGGAATATAGCATGCGTCTAGGCCGACCTACATAATAGGGCTGTAGCCAATCGGAATGCTTGAACACAGTAGACTCTCTTTTACCTCCACATTGTAACTAATGGCGATGTGGACGGAGGAGAGCTGGGTTTCATTATTTCTCTTTGGGAGAATTATCGGTGTCTGTTCGACACTGTACACCCAGATCACATTAACCGAAATGCAGGATCGATTAAATGAAGCAGTTCATTACAAGTGGAAGATGACATTCGCAAAAAGCGTCTACTCTCTCATTAATCTTCCGAAGATATTTCCTTTAGAAGACATGAATATGCTCCAAAGCGACTCCTTCGCGTTACCCACTACCTCACCCACATTTTTCTTTCTTCTTCTCTCTCTCCGCTACATCATGCAATATCACTATCGTAGCCGCAGTTGCTTCTAAAACTATCTCGTCGATGTCGTCTGCCATATTGTTGACTTCCCATAATGCGCTGCGTGGATGACGTCAGCTCGCTAGACACTTGCGTGGCCCAGCTACGTGAGAAGAGGACGATGGTGCTAAGAGTAATCTCGCATGCGTCTTGGACTTATAACAATCTTCTCAAGAGTTTTCATCAAAAGAGTGGCTAGTGCAATCAAGTAAACATAATTTGTTTGATTACCAATATCCTGTTTTAGCTGGGAGACGATATTAGAAAGTTTCCAGCTTTCTGAAATGTGTTCTGAGTCGAGAGCAAGTTGAAAGACATTTTGAAACACTTAAATTCGCCATTTTTAACATTTTCCAAATAATCACACTCACCACCATGCATGAAATGAAATGAAATAAAATGAAATAAGAAAAATTAAAAGTACATAATCTAAAATAAGGAATTAAGCAAGCACATTGTCCCTCGTCGCAATACGTGTGCGAGCACCCTTGACCTTCATTAATATTGCTTGTTAGTAAAACCATAATACTTTAAAATGTATAACTTAAAGCAAAAACTAGCATTTAAACTCAAAATATCAAGATTAGCAAAAGACAGCTCTTTATAAAAACATTCTCCCTACAGGAATGTGCAAGCAGTCAAAACTATGCACAGTCAGTTGGTGTGGATGATATTTCGACAGAGCTCATTAAATCTGCCGTGAATATACTACAGACTTTGTGCGAGATCTGTTATAAATAAAAATTGATGCTTCAAAAATTTCACAAGGAGGAGATAGGGAGGAGAGAGAGAAAGGGAGGGTATAGTAGAAAAATTAGCAGCGTCTAATTGTTGCTTGCCTTGATAGGTCATATTGACCTCAAAGTAAATGTATTTGAATTTCATGTTACCAGTGTTGATGATGCCGTCGATGGGGATGTTAGTTTTATAATAAAGATTATAAATAACATCGCAATAATTACTAGTATATCATATGTAAGTACAATACTACAAAAGGCAGATACGTGAGTTTTCTAAGAATAATTTTCTTATTAAAATGTTTCTTTGTTTGTCGTCAGAAGATCTATATCATGACCTACTTTCCCAATGACAGAGATTGCTAATGGCTTTTCCCTGATTTTTATTTCATTTCTTTCAGTGCTCAGACTAGACTAGCTACTTCAGAGTTGACTTTCCTTGAAGTATGTAAGTTCTGTAGAGAGGGAGAGCTGTGAAAAAAACATTGATGCAATTTTGCGTTTATGTAATATATCGCTCACTTAGGTCTAACAAAAGAAAAAGTTTCACAATTTAGCATCTTTACCTCCACTAATAACCAGTCCTAAGGAATGCAACGATAGGCTTCCTAACTCTGTCCTGTTGAGGAACGCCAACTGCCATGGCTGATCATCAACAGGTGAGGCAGGGAGATAATACTAGCAGCAGCGTGTGCGATAAGAAATGGGAGATAACTTATTTTATCAGAGCTCTGAAATCTGAACTTAGAAGACGCAAAATCGACATAATAGCCTCTCAGCCTGTAGGTCCGTGTTTTTAGCAACAAAAATCTTTTTAGCAAATAGAGCAAACGATATGTCAATGCGCTCACGAATACTTCTCAGGGAATACGATAGAAAAAAAAAATGAAGCCGAATGGCTGTAGTAGTATAAAATAATAATTGACAACAAGAGACCTGCAAGTATGTAGTGGAGTTATTTTCAATCGTCATGATGAAATTTTTTTATTTGTAGACAGTTTGATTCGCGGATAGTGTGTTGTATGTTAGTAGCAGAAACTGTCACTAGGTGGCATTGATGTAGATGTCATCAGTTAGACTGTGTTAAAAAGCTGTAAGAAATCTTTCACAGTTTTATCAAGGACGTGTAGAGGTGGACTGCTGTCTGTCTGCCAAGACTAACACTCAGCCTCTTGCGAAGTTCTCCGCCGTTAGTCTCGGCGAACCTAAACAATGAATGTGACTAAACCGGATGTTTTTTGTATCATGCCTCGTTTTATTAGTTAATCTGAAATGTGAATAAACCGGATGCTTTCCTTGTCTCATGCCTCGTTTTAGCAGTTAACTGGAAAAAATGGTCTGCCAGCAGTGCAGGGATATTAGTTCGTAGTTTTATTGACACAGCTTTGTAATTCTTGTTCCCGTTGGCTAAAATGTTTTTAATTGCTGGTGACACTGTAGCACATTCACACTAAAGTAACTTGTTTCAGTTTCACAAATCAGTGTGGTCACATATTAACATCGTATCATTTTAGTCCTAATAGTAAAATCTAACAACAGGGCGAACGACGAAAGCGGACAGGTGACAGAAGAGGAAGTTCTGGTGGCGATGGTCTGGTCAAAGTCTCCCTCCACGCAGTGACTGATGCACAAGCTAAGCTTCTTAGAAGAAATAGTGAGTTGTGTTTGAGATACTTATGAATTCTTACTTGTACTACTTACTCTTACAGCTACTGGTAAGTTAGGTTTGACACACAAGTGAATTTTAACGGATACTGGATAGTTGTGTTTAACATTAAAATAGGCTTCGTACGAATATCAGTGAGTCCTGTTTTTTTCCACAAGCAGGTCAGCTCTATATAAAAAGAAACTAAAAAACAACAGACGAATCAGTATAAAAAGAAGATTTTAGGGAACTTCAGAAGAAGGACGTTTACCAAATGAGCTAAGTGATTATTTAGAGAAACCCCAATGCTGAATGATAATCTGGAAAATGAGATGACGAAATGCCTTCCATTAGTTTCATTAAAATTATTATAAAATAAATTTCACTCTTTTTAGCGCTTCTACTCAGAGAGATCCGACAGAAATCAGACGCTGATATAAAATTTGACCGTAACCCGTCACCTCTACCAGGTATGAAGATTGTCATCATCCACGGTGCCCCATCTAAGATCGCGGAAGCCGTCAGGCTCATTCATCAGACGACCGGTGCTCAGGTTAGAGCAGAAGTGACTACAATAAAAGCAGAGACTAGCACAGAACAAAAAAAAACCCAAACAAACATCAGGAATCAAAAGTAACTAAGAGAAACGATAAGAGACATTAACTAACAATGAACAGATGTAACTAAAATTATATAAGACATTAAGAAAACAGCGATAACTGTTATAAATAACTGTTAAAGGCCTATATTACTTTAAAAATGATTTAAAACTAAACTATCAGCTCATCGAACAAATGAGTTTTATGAAAAAGATGGGAAAAAATAATATAATAAAAACTAATAAAACAATTTCAAACAAGCTTAAGTCCTGTTACTACAGGCAACGCTGTCAGATGTTGAGATATTCTGGCTCCAGTGGGTTGAGGCCGCCTTCCCTGATCTCAACTCACGCGCCTACTTCCTGCCTCCTGTCTACTTCAACCGCGTGCCGATGACTAGACAGATAGTTGCTGGTAAGGATGTTCAGGTACTACTACCTGAAAAGGGAGGTATGGATCGTTTTGGACAAATTTGTGGGTCCTTAGTAACGTCATCCAACCAACAGGAACTCAATTACGCTGGGTTAAATTCGAACCATCAAGTGACGTGTCCACCAGTAACTTCCCAGGCTTCCACTTCTCCACATACTTCTGTTCAGGACAGTGACCTTAGATACGACGCAGCCATGAGGCAAGTTCTTTTCTGTCTTCAAAACTTGTCAGAAAAGACAGGAGAAGTCTTAGTTGGAATCACTCGATTCCACTTCGGACAATATCTGAGTGAACCTGGTTTTGCTGTGGCGGCTGCCCAGTTACCCCGAGCCTCCAACCTACCTCTTCACTTGCCACAGAAATGGAAACAGGGAGAATTTGATGTGCTTCTTATTCACCGACATTACGGTTTTGTTGTCTGTAATGTGATGTCTTTTGGTGACATCACAAACGACTTTAAAATGTCACAGGAGAATATTGATAAAAACATCAGAAAGAAGCTGAGTAACGCCGTGTCACAGCTGGACAAGGCGGAGGCCATGTTGTCTCACCTGGTGTCCGACATCGCTCCCGGTCTGCGCATCACTAAGAGCATCGCCGTCCCTAACCTCACGACTGACCAGGTACAGCAGGCCATCTCTCACGACTCACAGCTCACTGAGGTAAAGATCTTACTATTTCCTATAGAATAAACGAGTTTATTTGGTTATAAGGTTTACTTTTGTACATCAACTACATCTCTTGTAACCGTTTTGCTTTTATTTTGTACTGCTGTTCTTTAAAACAATTCTTTTACATTTACATGCTTCTTTAGATAAATATGTATGAGTTGTAGACACAAATAAATTAATTAAAGAATGTAGAGGTTAGCAGCTGACCACAAGCAAATGTCGACTGAATAAGTTAACGTCAAGAAATAGTGTATATCACCAGAAACAAGTTATTCTTTCTCTAAAATGTTTCAGTACTCTGTTATATTTCTGTCACCATTCCGGAGGTCAATTTTAACCTTATACACCATAAATCAGACTCTTTCGGAATCGCGCTTAAATACAATTGTTCACATACATAAATTAAACATTTATTTATACATCTTTTTTAGCACTACTGAGCCCTTTCCAGCCATGTGATTAAGTTCTCTACCTTTATGTTTACTTGTCTCCATCAGTTTGTCTTTTAGTGCACCCATTGCTTTAATCATACGCTTGACTAAATAATCACGTGATTCAGAAAACCCTTAATCTAGCCTTGCTCTCTTCTTTCTTTCTCATAATCTCTACTGTTCTGATCCTTCGTGCCACTTTGATATTTTCTAAACGTTTAATTTCTCTCTCCTATATTTTACCGCTACCACCAGTTGGTGCAACTCACCTTTAGTGGTGCGGTGGCTTCAGCACCCTGCCCCTTCAGGTTGAGGGGGGATTGCTTTGGAATAACAACCCACTGATGTAAATAAAGCTGTTACAGAAGCCGCAACAGTACTACAACAAGGGTATGGTCGGGAAGATTCCTTTTTTAGAAGAGCTCATGAGGCATGCTGGTAAAAGCCTTAGGGAAGCCAGCTCGCCGACTCATTTTTTGACGACCATGACCTCGAACATTACAACCCTGTAGGAAAGTGGCAAATCACCTCAAGTGGCAAGCGAAATGAGAAAATATAGGTTCTCGTGTTATGCGGAACAACATGGAATAGAAGTGGCCAGACCAGACTAATATCAGGAGAAACCAATTTTTACTCTCGCCACTGTAACGATTCGCAATTCAAAGGCGAAAGTTTTTTTTTCTAATTGTTTGTTGTCTGTGGTACCAGGGAAGAGCAGTCACGCGAATGCTGACGCAATCCCCACCCAGATTATTTAACGTCATTCGTGTTTTTACGTAGAGTAAGTGTCATAGGCGTAACTATGGCGACTGCGGCCGATTGAGGTGGGAGCCATGCCGACTGCACGGTACAGAGATTATGATTGGTCGGCATGGACATGACGAAGAATCGCTAAGCAGTCGTCGTAGTTACCTAGTTGCTAATAGAGAGTTTGAGATTCATGACGCGTAGGGACGACGCGTACTGCAACGGGTAGGGCCCGCCTCTAAGCGTACCCGTTCTGAGAAAGCGATTGCGATTAAGCGACGGGAGCGCGAATGCATGGGGAAGTAACTGCATAGACAATTCAGTCACTAGCCTCCCTTTGTTTTGTACGACAAGAGTTCCGGTGATCATTACGACAACAATGTCTCGGATTAATCCATTTCTAGCATATTGTTTGGATGATTCTTCGGATGAAGAAATGCTAGAACTGGCATTAACTTGGGGGAAGCACAAAGCAAAGAAAAACAAGATCAAGTTCCTCTTTGAAGACATCAATCCTGAATCATGCTATGAGCAATTCAGGTTTCATAAAGAAGACCTCCTTAGGCTTTGTGCGTCTTTTCGGATACCTGAGAAGATCGTGGCATCAAATGGCACAACATGTTCAGGTAATGAGATTATTAAATATTTAAGTGCAGATGTTTGGACTTAAGTAGCGAAGCTTAGAAAATGTCTATAATTTATTTCTTAGGTAGGACTAGAAGTGTATTGTCAACTGTATTTGAGTTTGTTGGGAAAGTGTTAATGTGAGCGTAGATCCTAGAAGTGATTCCTTGTCTAGCCAAGGTTTTTTTTCCCTCTGTGTACGGGCGATTGTGGTAGCGCCTTTGTGATCGAGGATTCATCCACATAAGCCTGTCACATTCGCTGAAGCGCCCAGCATTGTGTGGACTGGGTGCACCGTTATAACAGGATGAAACTTCCTACCAGTACTAAACGTCTCAGTTCAAACTTCCGATGGATTAGTAAACATTTTCTTGGGTTTATTTATCAAAACCAGCTGAAAGCATATTGTGAGTTGCATAATTTTGCTTTTGCAATGTTATTTTATTTCGTATGTCCTGTAATGTTTCCTTTACTTTTATTTCAAGTAAACTGCCAATCGAAGATTCACGTGACCGATAGGCTTTTATTTATTTTTCTTCGCTTCATGACAAGACGTTTGGTTTCGCTGCTGTGCCTTCGTCTAGTACGCTGATATTTTCAAAATATGCTTGTATAATTTTGCTTTTACAATGCTATTTTATTTCTAGCAAGAGCCAAGTGGAAAGTATTTGATGTGGTGCCCTTATTTACCAAGATTCAGCAATAAAGCCACATTTCAGATGAAATTCCAAATTCTTAGTTTACTTTCCCATTGTCAAGCAGCTCTAGCATGTAACATGAGTTATCACTAGGCATCAACATGCGTTTTACAATTTCATTCACTGTCCGCGAGTTTCGCGTCGCCAAGAAAATGTAAATGAGATAATACAATTGGAACTGTGTCGCGTGTCGCATGCTGGCTCATCCCGACCCTTAGTTCTTAAAGGGGAGGAGGGGGTTGCTGCGTCACTATCATTTGACGCAATTTTTGTTTTTTAACATTTTGGCACGGTTGGACGAAAAAGAAAAGAAGAGCGGTCACCAGGGTGAGGAGCTGGAAAAGGAATCTGTTGTGAGAACATTTGAGTAACATTTACCAATCTGCGTGAAAATCCGTTGTGAGAACGGAGTAGCATTTATCTGAGAGGAACCTGTTT
>SRHC01003100.1:0-10106 GCA_004794325.1 Pomacea maculata
ATTTTTTTTTCTTCTTCTCCTTTTCTTTTTCTTTTAAAGAAAGGTCTAAGGACAGAACTCCTAAGCATGATACATAAGGTGACCAGACGTTTCGGGGGCGAAAGCGGGACAAGTGCCGATGATGGTGTCGTCACCGTCAAAGAACGCCGAAAAAAGTGATTTTTAAAGACAACCGGGACATTTGATGGACTTGCCAGAAAGCCAGAAAGCGGGACATTGGGCGTTTCGCCCGATGAGCAGGCGGGACACGAGGTCAAAAGCGGGACTGTCCCGCCTAAAGCGGGATGTCTGGTCAACTTACCATATACAGTATTGGGTAACACTGAGTTAACTATGTTAGTCCGGCCCTCTAGAACCATCCCAGTTTCTCATGCGGCCCCTTGGGAAAATTAATTGCCCACCCCTGGTCTAGGGTCTAGCCCGTGGTAGTCTGTGATTCGGTTGGGAGGAGCAGGAGGCAGGAATACTAGCGGTTAACTGCCTGCCAACCTGTCCCACATCCTTATTTCAGAGAAAAGGTGACAGATGGCGCTGATCATACGTAGCTCATAACACACAGACTGATAGACAGCTGTCACTTGTTTATCATAATAGGCAGACTGACAGACAGCTGTAACTTGTCTATCATAATAGACAGACTGACAGCTGCCACTTGTTTATCATAATAGACAGACTGACAGCTGTAACTTGTCTATCATAATAGACTGACAGACTGACAGCTGTAACTTGTCTATCATAATAGGCAGACTGACAGACAGCTGTAACTTGTCTATCATAATAGACTGACAGCTGTCACTTGTTTATCATAATAGACAGACTGACAGCTGTAACTTGTCATTATAGGCAGACAGACTGACAGACAGCTGTCACTTGTCCATCAAATGTCATGTCTGCAGTGACAATGAATGCCAGGTTCCTGACTGATGACATCAAGGAATGCTGGTTGTTTCCACCTTGATGTGATTGGGTGGACTGACGAGCGATGAGTGATTTCCTCTTCTCGAGCGTTGGAGGGTTTCCGCTTTATCCTCCTTCAGTTTGTTTGACACCACCCAGTCTTGGGCTACATGAATACAGACTTGTATGGTGCTGACAGAAGAGTGAGACTAGTGGGGGAGTGGAGCTGTGCAGCTGCGTGTCATCAGTATACGATTGATGATGAACACGGATTTCCCCATGTAGCCCTAGGGCAGCGCCTTCAATCCCTCCTTCGTCCCCCCTCGTTTCAGAACTTCCTAACTACTACTTCCCCACCCTCTGGTAGTAAAATAAAAATTTCGGAGTGTTTTAGCCAACGACTGTTTATTTTTTAAACACCTATTTCTGTTCTTTCAGAATTCTTTAACTGAGTCTTTGCCATGAAGTATCAGTCACTCTCCACAGAAAATTTTGAGTTCAATAAGTAAAAAAATTGGTTTTTAATTTTTTTAATGGTATTTTATGAGCGTTGATCACAATCAGTAGCAACTGAATTACATCCCAGCCGTCCTCGTGTAATAATAATAATTGATGTGAAAGGAAAAGTAAATCGTTTGATAATAACAAGGCGATGTGAAGGAGAAGTAATTAATTATTAATTATTTCCTTTTAAGACAAGATTTTACTTGTAAAACACTATGTAGTTATTTGATAGCACGATTGACGCTGTGTAGGTATTTGCTACAACATGTTCTTTGACAAGAACTTACCACTACTGCTTTCTCTAGTTACCTCTACCACTGTCGCCACTCTCACCACCACCACCACCACCACCACCAACCTCCGATGCATTGTAGTCCCGATCACGTGGCTAAAATGGTTGTCCAAGTAAACACAAAAAAGGAGAATGCCGGCAGTCTGTAGTATGTAGAGTGTGTATGTGTGTGCGTCTGTGTGTTGTATTCTATAGTCTTCGAAATCTTTCAACTCCGCTTGGAAACCCCCCGGGGTAACCTGTCGGTCCCAAGCCCGGATGACTGAGAAGGGTTGGTCGTGGGGCTAGCAACCCCACCCTGTAAAACAACCCCTGTTACAGAAAGAAATCCACCACAAGGACAACGAGAGCCTGGACGGGAAGATCCCTCCACCAGGGCCTGTGACGTATGCTGGTGAAAGCCCTCGGGAAGCCAGCTCGCCACATCTTCTCACGGCCAAGACAAAAACCAGGATAGAGACCTGGAACATCAGAACCCTATACGAGAGAAGTAAATCAGCTCAGGTAGGACAGCAAATGAACGCTTTCATCCTATACCCGTATATTTATTGCTTATATCTGTTTCTCCTAGTCATATTTTCTTCATGTTTTTCTCTATTAACCTCGATGCAACTCTATTAACCTCATTATGTCTCTCTCTAGTATCCCCTTTTCTTTTGTCTTTCTCATGCTATCACTTTCTCTCTCCGTGTTCTTAAGAAAACTGCTCCCAAGACCAGTCCCTTACATACAAACGCATTACCAGTCCCTTACATATCCCATAAGCAATCTCTTGCATTATCTCTACACACCAAGATCCGCATCTTTAACATAAGTGTAAAGTCAGTCCTTCTGTATGGATCTGAGACATGGCGAGTGACGAATGCCATCACCAACAAGTTAAAGACATTCGTCAACAGATGTCTGCGCCACATCCTCAACATCAAATGGCCTGAGAAGATCTCCAATACAGACCTGTGGGAGAAAACCAACCAAAAACCTGCCAGCCAAGACATCAAGAAGCGGAAGTGGGGCTGGATCGGTCACACCTTACGAAAGCCAGCCGACAATTTAACGCGACAAGCTCTGGGCTGGAACCCACAGGGGAGGCGCAGGGTTGGGAGACCCAGACAGACATGGAGGAGATCAGTGCACAGAGAGGCAGAGACAGCTGGCATGACATGGTCCCAACTGGAGAGGGACGCCCAGAACAGGGTCCGATGGCGGGGTGTGGTTGCGGCCCTATGCTCCACTGGGGGTGAATAGCAACAAGAAAAACGTTTTGCATACAAGCACAATACCAATCTCCCACCTCGTGAACATTCCCTTACATACAAGCACAAGACCGATGCCTTAGCAAGGAGCGCGGTCTCTACCCTCAAGGGACACAAGGAACCTCTTAACGTAACAGTCAAGCAGCGCAAGCTGATCTGATTCATCCATGTCATCTATGGCATCCATGTTATACGTGTCACCCACGTTATCCACGTCACCCATGTCACCCGGGACGACACTGTGTCAGACCGTCATTCGGGACACTGTCGAGGGTCTAGCCTTTCAAGATCTCCCTCAGGGGTTAGCCGTGTCACCTGCGGCCTTTAGCGAGGTCCCTCCGTCAACCGGTACACTCTAGCGAAAAATTTCAAATAGTTCAAGAGCTAATTTATTGTAAATCGTCTCTCCGTCTTTCAGTTCTTGTGTATTCAATCAGCTCTCAGAAACAGAAAAGCAAAGCGTTTGGCGTGTGAACCATCTCAATGTCTGTCTTTCAGTCCATCTATACCATTCTATTTGTAAGTACAGCAGAGTGTAGAGACAGGCGTGTCCACCCGATCCAAGACAAGTAGAAGAACAGGCCATCATCGTCACTGTCGTTGCCACAGATCACAGTCGATCTTAACTTTCAGCAGAACACAGAAAGTCTTCAATTTCATCAATACTACTTCTCATTACCAAATATTCCACAAGCATCTTGGAACAAGTTAAATCCCACACCGGTAGAGGTCTAGCATACCCTAAAGTGGTCTAACCGTCTTGTTACAGACATTTATTGTCCTCCGTGAGTCAATGTTTCTGCGATAAGTTAAGTTAGAACTACTTTAGCATCTATTCATTAAAAATAACGGCTGGTGGCCATGTTGACTATGGATCCTTCTACATTTCTTAACTTCAACCTGATACATTGTATGACAAACAACGTCTTCGATATGATTGTTATCAGCCTTCAACACCCCAGTGCAGGTCTCACCAATACCTAGCTGCCTGCTTGACTGTCAAATAGTTTGAAATATTCAACATGCCACATAAAGTTTGAGTTCTACATTCATACCGCCACCAACATCTTTGATGTTGAAAGATGAAAATACATGTTGACAGTCGGTTTCTACATTGTGATAAGTGTTAATTATTTCTAGTATTCATCGCCTGGAACACAACTCCTCTTTGTCCTAACATGAGTATGTAGTATGTAGTATGTAGTATGTAGCGAGCGAGACGATAATGAGAGTAGCGAGCGAGAAGATAATGAGAGTAGCGAGCGAGAAGATAATGAGAGTAGCGAGCGAGAAGATAATGAGAGCAGCGAGCGAGAAGATAATGAGAGCAGCGAGCGAGAAGATAATGAGAGTAGCGAGCGAGATGATAATGAGAGTAGCGAGCGAGAAGATAATGAGAGTAGCGAGCGAGATGATAATGAGAGTAGCGAGCGAGATGATAATGAGAGTAGCGAGCGAGAAGATAATGAGAGTCGCGAGCGAGAAGATAATGTTGCTTGGTTGTGTATAAAGGACATGACCTGCACCAACTCCCTGAGGAATTCAGTAAAATCTTTCTTACTTGTGTACATGGCGGCTGCTCTTAGACTGTCCGCCATTAGAGGGCGCCTCGTCTGTTTTCTTGACACCGATTGGCAGTTTACAACAGGTGAATGTTTACAATTCCTTTCTTTGCTACAATAAACATCATCAAGCTCGTACTCATGAAACTAAAGTTGTTTAAGGTGTTATATGACATAATAATTAGTCATACTTATGCTCATGTGACATAATAAGTAGACAGTTATACCTGTCGTTATCAACATCCATTTCGTTGTCTTTGCTCTACACCTGACAGTTTACCTGAGAGAGAGAAACAGAAGTCTGTGTGTGAGAGACAGAGAGTGCGCGTCTCAGTATAGCGTCTAACAACGTGACATCTGATACAGCGTCTAACCACGTGACACTAACCACGTGACATCTGATACAGTGTCTAACCACGTGACACTAACCACGTGACATCTGATACAGTGTCTAACCACGTGACACTAACCACGTGACATCTGGTACAGCGTCTAACCCACAGCAGCTGTTGTCCGTCCTTTTGCCGATTGAAACTTAGACAAATCGCAACACAAACGTAAAACGTGTTTTTGGAAGCGGGTGGATCTGCCAAAGAAAACGAAAAAACTGAGGGAGCTATTGATATAAGGGAAGTAATAGACCGTGACGATGGAGGTCATGTATAAATTGTAGTACTGGCCCACCAGAGAAAACTCGTGCACTGTGACGTTCGCGAGGTAGAAGATGACCCAGGGGATGGTGGTGAGGATGTAGACACAGCACACCAGCACCAGCATCTTGGTCAGTGCCGTGTGCTGCCCTTGACCTCCCTCACTGCTGCAGCTGGTCGTCTTCCGCCAGGTCATGGCGGCCCTCAGCTTGACCACCGTCAGGGCGGTGCACACGGCAACGACAACGAATGTGGCGATGGGGATGACATTCATCATCACAATGTTTTCTAGAACTGTAAAGAAAACTTGATTGTTCATAAACAACTCAGAACTGACAAGTCCGAACTTTGCCGAGGTATTATTAACTCGAAGCACTACAAATCGCGCGGGCATCGTGAAAAGGGCCGCCTGAGAGAAACAAAGGATGAAGACCATCATCACCGCCATGGTGCGAGTGCGGATCAAAGAGGCCGCCTTGAGGGGGAACACGACACACAGACAGCGCTCCACGGCTATCACCGTGGTGATACATCCGGAGGCAGTGCGGAACCCCTGACCCACTCCGGTTAAGTAAGCTTGAAAGAAAGCGTAAAGGCCATCCCACGTGACCGGGTCAACCCTCTCGATGTAATATGTCATCCCGAAGATCGCACACATTATGATGAGGCCGAGGTCGGCCACGGACAGAGCCAAGAGACAGACGTTCATGCGGTCCCCAAGTCCCTGGCGCCAGAACACCACACAGTTGATGATGTTGGACGGCAGGCCGATAACGACGACGACAGGCTTGATGACACAGTTCAAGATGTAGACCGCCACTAAGTACTGGGTGCGAGTGAGGATGTCGTGTGGATTGTCCCAGGGTATGAGGCCAGGCGCTGCTGGGACAGCGCTGAAGTTGTTCATGGTGTCTGCTGATGGTGGACACCCTGGAGGTGAGTGTGCGTGTGACTGACTGCAGGCAGTGAGAAGGTGAGAGAACGACAAACCTCTCACATCACATCTGTGAGTCGATCATCAAATGACATGAAATGATTCAAAGCAGCGCGTGTTGGAGACGCCGCACGTGCTGCTCGCTGACACGTGTACAGTATGTCTCCGCGGACTTCTTCATCCTCATCTGCTCTTTCTTATTTTATCTTTTCTTCAATTCAAGGGCACTAGGACTTCAAGAGGCAGACGTTGGGAATGTGTGAGGCCACAGAAATATCGATATATATATAGACATTGAGATATATATATACATCGCATACTGTCACGCCTACTGGCAGCAAACATTTCCTCCAACATTTATAACAGCGAGGGTCCTCCTTCTATTTGTCTTGTGTCACTCGAGTTTACTGTCGACAGTTATTGCGAAACACACACGCACACACACACGCACACACACATACACAAAAGACACACCAACACGCACACACCAACACGCACACACAAACACACACACACAAACACACACACAAACACACACACACACACAAACACACACACACACACACACAAACACAAACACACACACACACACACAAACACACACACAAACACACACACACAAACACACACACAAACACGCACACACACACACAAACACACACACACAAACACGCACACACATACACACACAAACACATACACACACAAACACACACGCAAACACACACACACTCCACAGTGGCAGTAAAGACAAAAGAAGGATGCTAATTAACACGTGGCAATACCGCGTGCAGCCTACTGCATACTTCAGTGAAGTAAACAAATGCAGTAAAGTAAACAACTTCAGTGAAGTAAACAAAGCTGCTAAGCACCAGCAGCAGTGTACCGAGCGCTGTATTGACTGTCGGTGCACTTGTCCCACACAGTGGAGTAGCTGCACGTGCACGCCGCCTGAGCTGTGAGCAAACAGTGAGTACGTAGTGGGTGAGTGGGGTGAGTGGGGGCGCAGTGAGGACAGGTGAGCTCCCCTTGTTAGAGAGCTTTACTGTCGGCAGCGCGTGAACTTCTAGCGGTGTGTGTGTTTGTGTGTGTGTGTTTGTGTGTGTGTGTTTGTGTGTGTTTGTGTGTGTGTTTGTGTGTGTTGGTGTGTGTGTGTGTGTGTGTGTGTGTGTGTGTGTTTGTGTGTGTTGGTGTGTGTGTTTGTGTGTGTGTGTGTGTGTGTTTGTGTGTGTGTGTTTGTGTGTGTTGGTGTGTGTGTTTGCGTGTGTGTGTGTGTGTTGGTGTGTGTGTTGGTGTGTGTTTGCGTGTGTGTGTGTGTTTGTGTGCGTGTGTATGTGTTTGTGTGTGTGTGTGCGTGTGTGTGTGTGTGTGTTTGTGTGTGTGTGCGTGTGTTTGTGTGTGTGTTTGTGTGTGTTGGTGTGTGTTTGTGTGTGTGTGTGCGTGTGTGTGTTTGTGTGTGTGCGTGTGTTTGTGTGTGTGTTTGTGTGTGTTTTGTGTGTGTTTGTGTGTGTGTTTGTGTGTGTGTTTGTGTGTGTGTTTGTGTGTGTTTGTGTGTGTGTGTTTGTGTGTGTTTGTGTGTTTGTGTGTGCGTGTTTGTGTCTGTTTCTGTGTGCGTCTACAAACGTCAGAGATCTGTTAACAGGCATTAACACAGAACTGCAAGACCTCACCAACAAACAGACAGACAGACAGACTGTCACAAATCTGCTGTGTATTTTGTTTAAATTTTTTTTATTTAGTTAGGAAGAGGATAGGGAGAAGTAATTGGAAAGTGAAGGTGGTAAAACACCTATTAGTGGGCTGTCAGTGTCAACAGCCTGAGGCGTGCCGCGCCATACAGGGATGGCTGGCCGGTCTTTGTGTTAATTAAGTTCTGTTGATAGGTTGTTGTTGATTAGTTCGAACAAAGGAAAGAGTGTGGTAGTGTTTTTGATGTGTGTGGTGTGATTGGGGTTTTTCCTTGACGGGAGCGGGGAGAAGTGACAGTCTCTTTGGTGTTGTCAGTGGTCCGGAGCGGACGGTTTTTGTTTGTAACCAGTCTTGACGGACTGTGTGTTGTTGTGTAGACCTGAGTACAAATCCTGACCAGACTTGGATTATATTTTACAAGTCCTGAACCGACTTGTATTGTGTGTACAAGTCCTGACCAGATTTGTATTGTGTTGTACAAGTCCTGACCAGATTTGTATTGTGTTGTACAAGTCCTGACCAGATTTGTATTGTGTGTACAAGTCCTGACCAGATTTGTATTGTGTGTACAAGTCCTGAACCGACTTGAAGTTACCAGACTCGTTTGTACTTTTGTTAGCATTGAACCTGTTGAGGTGAGTGTGAATCTTTGTTGATTTTTTCAGTGAGTGTGTATTTCTGTATTGGATGAGTGGGATCTATTTGTGTATACTTCATGAACATGGTTTGAAATAGCTGAGAGTGAATTTACATTTATCTAAAGAATGGTTTTGTTCTTCTCTCCAGGTTTTACTTTTGGATTTACTTTTGGATTTACTTGTGGATTTTCTTGTGGATTTTCTTTGGGATATAACTTCAAGAAGAAGTGGAAACTTTGTGTACTTTTCATGTGGATATATAGTGTATCTTAGAAGCGGAAACATTGTGTCGTTTCAAGTGAGACTTTGAGAGGAACTGTGCAAGAAGAGTGAATACTTTTGAAACTGTTGGAAGAAACGTGTGTTCGACCTGTGGGGTTGGGAAATTAGGAATTGTTTTGTGTTGTGTTTCTCATTTTAATTTTTAAATTATATTATATTTTTAAAATTTAAATTGTTGTCTGTGTTTTGATTTATTTATGTTCCTCGTCTGAAAGGCACTGTAGAGTGCATGTGACACAGACAGACAGTTTAACTACAAGACCTCACCAACAGACAGACAGGTAGTCACACAGGTAGTCACAATAAACAACAACCTCAACTTCCATTCACTCACAATAATGCATGGTGTGTGTGTGTGTCAGCGTGTGTGTGTGTGTGTGTGTCTGTATGTGTGTCAGCGTGTGTCTGTGTCTGTGTGTGTGTCAGCGTGTGTCTGTGTCTGTGTCTGTATGTGTGTCTGTGTGTGTGTCTGTATGTGTGTCTGTGTCTGTATGTGTGTCTGTGTGCGTGTCTGTGTGCGTGTCTGTGTGTGTGTCTGTATGTGTGTCAGCGTGTGTCTGAGTGTCTGTGTGTGTGTCTGTATGTGTGTCTGTGTGCGTGTCTGTGTGCGTGTCTGTATGTGTGTCTGTGTGTCTGTGTGTGTGTGAGTGTCTGTATGTGTGTCTGTGTGTCTGTGTGTGTGTGTGTGTGAGAGTGTGTTTAACAAAATTATCGTTGGGACCAGCAGTTGTTGCGCACGACTGCCGTCGTCTAGGCGACAAGAGCGATGATCTCGATGATGCAAGTTTCCGCCATTTTGGGAACACAGCGCCTTGACGACGGTGAGCATCACTTGAGATGACATTAAATTGTTTACAGGAACATGTTCACAAACACGTTGTGTGCGGACCTTGTAGAACTTCGTCACGTGAGAGTCTCATGCAGTGACCCCGGATGTTGGAAACTCGCTGGTGTGAATAGATTTGACGTCACGCGTGACGCAACCGCCACCGCTCATGGATTTTCGTCGGCGATGACGTAACTGAACCATTGAAACACACAAAACATGTCAACAACAACAACACACAGCAGGCCAGTATTATCATATTATCGCCTGAAACCTTTATTCATCCATTGACTGATGTTCACGTTCACCAAAACAAACAAACAAACAAACAAACTTGTTGTAAACAAGATGTCCGACGGTCAGCCACAGGCCAACGTTGTCACAGAGTCGTCTACAGTGGGACGATCTCACCACTGGACACCAACCAACTTACTGGCCGCTCCCTCGTGTCTCGGTCTCGCCCTACTCACGTCTCTGTCTCACTCTAGTCACGACTCACTCATGTCACGTCTCTGTCTCACTCTAGTCACGACTCACTCATGTCACGTCTCTGTCTCACTCTAGTCACGACTCACTCAT
>SRHC01003100.1:10386-21119 GCA_004794325.1 Pomacea maculata
GTCACGTCTCTGTCTCACTCTAGTCACGACTCACTCATGCCTCGGTCTCGCCCTACTCACGTCTCTGTCTCACTCTAGTCACGACTCACTCATGTCACGTCTCTGTCTCACTCTAGTCACGACTCACTCATGCCTCAGCTCAAATCACCAACCAATGTCCCTGCACTGCTGGCAGATGATTTTTTCCAGTTAACTACTAAAACGAGGCACGAGACGACAGAGCTTCCGGTTTATTCACATTCTTTGTTACGGCTCGCCGAGACTAACAGCGGATCACTTCGCAAGAGGCCAAGAGTGAGTCTCGGCGTACAGACATCAGTCCATCAGTGCACTCACTGACCTCTCTCTGTCTCTCTCTTTCTCACTTCTCTCTTCTTGTCTCTGTCATCTCTCTTCTTGTCTATCTTTCTCTCACCTTTGTCTTGTCTCTCTTTTTTATCTCTGTCTCTCGTCTTATCTCTCTCTCTCGTCTGTCTTTGCTCTTTCTGTTTTCCCGTCTCTGTCTCTGTCGTTTCTCTGTCTCTCTCATCTCTGTGTTCTTGTCTTTATCTTTCTCTCTTACGGCATCTGTTCTGCTCCATCTCTCACACAACTGTCTCAGTTTTTGTCTATCTCAGTCTCTCTTACACCTTCCTTTCTGTTTTGCTTCTCACACCTTCTTCTGTCTCTTTTTCAGTCTCTCTCATCCCTCCCACTCTGTTATTGTCTCTCTGTCTCTGTCTCTCTCACATCTGCGCCTCTTTTGTTGACTGTTTATTCTTGATCTATTTGTCTTTCTGTCTTGTCTGTTTTTCTTCTATTTCTATCTATCTCCCTCTCTCTGTGTCTTCCTCCCCCCCCCCCTTCTCCCTCTTCAGGCCCTCGTCAGTCGCGAAGGTCGAGAACCTCCTCCATGACACCTCGACTCGCCCTTCCACCCACCAGGGTTTTCTTGCCCGACCTTCCTAAACCCTCCTGGACCGGAACACTTCTTTGATGTTACCAGTACCTGTGTCGTGACATCTGTACTGCTCCCCTGGTGTGACAGTAGTTGTGTAGTGACATGTGTCAACTTGCAAGTTTTTCATCTTGGAGCTTTGAAGCCCTTTATCCCTCTCTCTCTCTCTTCCGTATTTCTGTTTTCTCATTCTTCATCTCTGTGTGTATTTATTCTCTCTTTTACGATAAAAATTAAGGTAATGTTATGGATTAATTTCTAAAATGTCTGTCCGTCCTTCCGTCCGTCCGTCTTTTATGCTGTCCCTCTCTCTCTATCCTTTCTTTTCAGTCACAAGGTGTATCTGTGTATCAAGTGTATCTGCATGCCTATGTGTCTGTCCATCTGTCTGCCTTTTTTCTAATTTGTCTTTGCTTCAGCTGTTCTGTACCGTGACTAGTGATCTGCCTGTCAATACTTCCCTAAATACTTCCCTACTTCTCGTTGTCACCGTATCTGTGTGGTCCCTCCTGGCCCCGAGCCTTGCCTGACGTTTGCTTCCGGTCGCTGAGGATATTTTCTGTAAGTGTTGTAGGTGTCGAGTGTGGACACTCTGCCCTGACAGCTGGACCCAGCTGTGGACAGCAGTCACTCCACCATCAAAGGCCCTGACTGCATCAAGCCACGCAATTATTCACCGTTTGACCCTGATGCACATGGCTGAGCTTCCTCAGCAGCCTGACTGAAAGGACCGGAAGTAGCGACCATGACCTTAGCTGACACGCTAAGTTGAAACACTGTCAGGCAGGAAATCTGTTTGGATTGTCACTTTACTAGAAACACAGTGCGCAACACGATTGTAAAATGTTTGGAACTAAAACTGCTTTAATTAAGAAAAGTGTTTGTGGCACTGGTGTGACAGTCGGGTCAGCGGTCAGCAAGTTCATCTGACGGGCTCGTGCCAGCACCTCAAGGGCCTGAGAACTGTTAGTGAAATATTTCTTTGTTTGTTTACAACAGTTGTGCAGCTTGCCCCAGAAGGTCAAAGGACGAACTCCATAGCTAACCCTGCTTTATTAGTTCACCTGCTAATTAACTGCAGGTGTGCCATCTGACAACTGACATCAACAGGTGACACAAGACACCTCGACAGTGGTGTCAGGCCTCGGCCTAGTCACTGGTGTATGACACCATGAACAGCTTACAGCCCAGTAATACTAATTATAGTATAAACCGTACAGAATAGTAATACTAATTATAGTATAAACCGTACAGAACAGTAATACTAATTATAGTATAAACCGTGCAGAATAGTATTATTAAATAATACTATCAAACCGTATAGAACAGTAATACTAATTATAGTATAAACCGTACAGAACAGTAACATTAATTACAGTATCAAACATTACAGAACAGTAACAATAATTACAGTATATCAAACAGAACAGTAACATTATTTACAGTATCAAACATTACAGAACAGTAACAATAATTACAGTATATCAAACATTACAGTAACAATAATTACAGTATCTAACCACACAGAACTGTAATATTAATTACAGTATATCAAACATTACAGTAACAATAATTACAGTATCTAACCACACAGAACTGTAATATTAATTACAGTATCAAACATTACAGTAACAATAATTACAGTATATCAAACATTACAGAACAGTAACAATAATTACAGTATCTAGCCACACAGAACTGTAATATTAATTACAGTATATCAAACAGAACAGTAACAATAATTACAGTATCTAGCCACACAGAACTGTAATATTAATTACAGTATCAAACATTACAGTAACAATAATTACAGTATCTAACATTACAGAACTGTAATATTAATTACAGTATCAAACAGAACAGTATCATTATTTACAGTATATCAAACAGAACAGTAACAATAATTACAGTATATCAAACAGAAGTGTAATATTAATTACAGTATATCAAACAGAACAGTAACAATAATTACAGTATCTAACCACACAGAACTGTAATATTAATTACAGTATCAAACATTACAGTAACAATAATTACAGTATCTAACATTACAGAAGTGTAATATTAATTACAGTATATCAAACAGAACAGTATCATTATTTACAGTATCAAACCACACAGCACTGATATATTAACGTTCAATACAAAATAAACGAAAGATCTGTCTGAAACTCTTCGTGAAGTCAGTGATGTATGTTCGTTGTCAACGGCTGTAACTTTGGCACCGGAGGCAAGCATTGCAATTATAGAATTAAGAATAACTAATTATAGAATTAAGAATTAAGAATAACTAATCACTAATTTGGTTCGCAGGCAGAGACAAAGATGTCT
Organism: Pomacea maculata; assembly: GCA_004794325.1. Taxonomy (NCBI): domain Eukaryota; kingdom Metazoa; phylum Mollusca; class Gastropoda; order Architaenioglossa; family Ampullariidae; genus Pomacea; species Pomacea maculata. Next base: position 13,655 of record SRHC01003100.1, read on the forward strand.
ACTCGCCTGTACATGAAGGGAGTCAGTAGAAGAAAGTGATCACTCGTCTGTCCGACAAGGAGTAGACTGATGTGACACAGACATGTATGTGCTGACGACAGAAAGAGAATAAACTACACAGGGTTGCCGCCCAGTCATCTGTGCAGTGCCAGTGCGGTGTTACACCACGTGACAGGTGCTACCAAGGTCCTCATGTCAAAGGTTATCACCTCTCGTCTTGTCCGCCATGTCCTGGATCTTCCAAACAGGTTTGACCGATGACCTGTGACCTGAAGGCGGGCTCAGAATAAAAGTCTAGCGATGTGTTTGTGTGTGTGCCAAGTGGGCACTGACGGACACGAAGGCGGACATGTCAGTACCACGTGACACGTGTCTCCACCCTACTGACTTTGTTCGTTAAATAATAATAATAATACATTTTATTCCGTTTCTAGGAGGCCATCTGGCGCATATCAACATCAAAAGCTGTTGGTTAGGTAACATAGGGTGGCTGTATATCATAGATAATAATAACAAGACAAGATTCTGACACTGGTCTCTATACCTCACGTGATGCACATGGTCACACAGACCTTTACAAACCTTGTTTTTAAGTGAAGGACAACTCTGATGACTACTCTACTGTCTATGTTCATACACGTGTCATTTTCAATTGTACAGATGTCATTTGGTCCACGTCTACCCTCACATTGTATGTTGCATGCATACTAACAGTGGGTGGCGGTATGTCATCAACATTTCAGTTGTATTTGGACTTTCATCTAAATGAGAAACAGTATAATGACATACAATGCTAAGTAACTTTACCTAACCCTAACCCTGACTTTGTTTGTTGTTTACAGTTGTGTGTAAAGACCACCTCGCCGCCATAGCTGGCATCCAACTGGACGACAGACACGACAAGAGACGAGGCTGATAATCAAGGATATCTCACTGGCTCATACACACTTATCTCAAGAGTTAATAAACCATTTCTCCAGCTCGCGCACGCTCACAAACACACAGAGAGACGGACACAGATGACACAAGACCTACAGAAGGAGTGAAAACAGTAAAGAAAGAAATAACGTGAAGAAAAAGGAAGGAAGCTGTAGATGGCTGTTGTCACTCGTGAAAAACATCATTCAGTCAAGGCAAGGCACGGCCTCACACCTCACCTCATACCTCACCTCACACCTCACCTCACACCTCACACCTCACCTCATACCTCACCTCACACCTCACCTCATACCTCACCTCACACCTCACACCTCACCTCATACCTCACCTCACACCTCACCTCATACCTCATACCTCACCTCATACCTCACACCTCACCTCACACCTCACACCTCACTTCATACCTCACCTCATACCTCACCTCACACCTCACCTCACACCTCACCTCACATCACCTCACACCTCACCTCACCTCACCTCACCTCACCTGACAACATCATTCAGTCAAGGCAAGGCACGGCCTCACACCTCACCTCACACCTCACATCACACCTCACCTCACACCTCACCTCACCTCACCTCACCTCACCTGACAACATCATTCAGTCAAGGCAAGGCACGGCCTCACACCTCACCTCACCTCACCTCACCTCACCTCACCTGACATAACTGACCACTGACAACACGAGTCACACATACAGCACACGGCAAACCTATCATCAAACCTGTCATCGTGTGTCGATGTCGTTGACATCACTAGAGGAACAAGATGGCGGCCTCTGTGTCAAGTCGTGCAGTTCCTATTCATTGCTGTGCACTGTTACTTACTGCAGGTACAAGTACAAACCGTGACAATCCGTTATTTCTAGTGCAAGGGACATAAGCCAGGTACAAGTGCAAACCGTGACGATCCGTTATTTCTAGTGCAAGGGACATAAGCCAGGTACAAGTACAAACCGTGACAATCCGTTATTTCAAGTGCAAGGGACATAAGCCAGGTACAAGTACAAACCGTGACAATCCGTTATTTCTAGTGCAAGGGACATAAGCCAGGTACAAGTACAAACCGCGACAATCCGTTATTTCTAGTGCAAGGGACATAAGTCAGTGGAGCGTTTGAAGACCTTGTAAGTGATTAAGCTGCGTTCATCGGTCACAAGTAGTTGGTGTCAACAAGAGATGGGCTCCTCACCACCGCCCTGACCAAAGCCTGCTTCCTGTTGTTGCCACAAAACTTTGAGTAAAGAAAGTTTCTACAGGTCGGTGAGTGTCTTACAAACGCCAACGACCACACGTGTTGACACCATCTTGTCCACACCGCGTTGACCTGCTAAAGTAGACAACGAAACCCACAGAGCTGTTGATATCGGGGAGGTCAAACACGTGACCATGGAGGTCATATACAACTAATAGTATTTGCTCGCGAACAGAAATTCTGCCATGTCCAGGTCGCGAGGTAGAAAATAACCCACTTACACAATGTATAATTTGTCACAAGTCCTCTCATTCTACATGTCACGTCCCCTCATTGTACAAGTGTCACAAGTCCACTCATTCTACAAGTGTCACAAGTCCTCTCATTCTACAAGTGTCACAAGTCCTCTCATTCTACAAGTGTCACAAGTCCTCTCATTCTACAAGTGTCACGTTTTATGATTCTACAAGTCACAAGTCCTCTGGCAATAAGAAAAGCGAGGGTTAGCGCTCCTCGTATTTCCGTGGTCCTGTCTTCTTTCTGTTGTGACATTGCCTTACATCAGATGTTGCACAACTATTTTAAAAGACTGTTGTTTTCACATCCACCAAGACCCTATCCTTCCGACAGAAGGACCCCCCCCCCGTCTGGCCACGCCCACCACTGCACTGAAGAAGCTTTTGCCTGTTGCTGTACACAGCAGTCTGCCAGCCACAGTGGCAGTCAGTGGCCACATGTTCCGGGGTCACAGTGTCAATGGAGGCTGAACTGTGTGCACAGGTCATCGTCCGCCATTAACTTTTCATTACGGAAATACTAGCGACTGTACATACCACACAACTCCGCGAAGCAACTGGCTGCAAACAACAAACAACAATTATCTACAGCTCAGGCCGCTACCTACCTGCTCGAAACCTCTTCTTACCTTTATATCTTCAGTGATATTGCACACATAATTACCTCCCATATCTTCAGTAATATTACACACTTAATTACCTCCCATATCTTCAGTAATATTACACACTTAATTACCTCCATGTCTTCAGTAATATTACACACATCATTACCTCCCATATCTTCAGTAATATTACACACATCATTACCTCCCATATCTTCAGTAATATTACACACTTAATTACCTCCATGTCTTCAGTAATATTACACACTTAATTACCTCCATGTCTTCAGTAATATTACACACTTAATTACCTCCCATATCTTCAGTAATATTACACACTTAATTACCTCCATGTCTTCAGTAATATTACACACATAATTACCTCCCATATCTTCAGTAATATTACACACATAATTACCTCCCATATCTTCAGTAATATTACACACTTAATTACCTCCATGTCTTCAGTATTATTACACACATCATTACCTCCCATATCTTCAGTAATATTACACACGTCATTACCTCCCATACCACCAGTAATAACACATACATAGCTGTGCTCGAAACGTCTCCTTACCTTACATATCTTCAGTAATGACACATACATAATTGTGCTCACTGCAGCAGATTGGTTTTGCTGTAAACAATCGCTACACCAGTCAGTGCTACTCATAAATTCCTCAGACTAGTCGACTTTGCTTACACTTACACAATTAGCATTTTTTACAGTTTTCAAATGAGGAAGAAAAGAAGGTAGCACTGGTGTGTACACACTCCTCAGATATAACCTGTACCCTCACATGTAAGCTAACCAGCCCTCGGGAATAGCACGTGTGACCTACAACCTCGTGAAAATCACGTGTAGCTGAACTGTGTGTAACGGCATGCCGCTCATGTCCCTTTACTCTCACACATAGTCTATGAACAGGAACCCTCAGCAACACCAAACATAGTCTGTTCCTGAAGGTTCACTCGTAGCTTGTCCACTCCAGTGTAACCTTAGCGTCAGGCCGGAAGAACAATGTTAAGACTGTCTGCCTGCAACACCTTCTAGAATTCCTTTATTGTGAATTGTAACAACATGGCCACCGTTTGTAATGATGACTAGACTTCACTTCCAGCTCATCGACCACATACTCAGTTCAGTGCTTTGCTGTCATGTCATTGTCCTGAAAGCCGATTACTTGACTAGAAAATAAAGCGTCGTCGTCGTCGTCGTCGTCGTCGTCGTCGTCGTCGTCGTCGTCGTCAAATTAGCATCATTAAATGTCTTCTCATGCTCATGGCAAGACTGCCATTCATTCCACTTTCAGCAGCCACAACCCCAGACGATACACACTACGTTCACATGGACTGTTCAGTTCCTAATCCCTCAGACACATTGTGTTCACATTTATTGTTAGTACTAATCCCTCAGACATATTGTGTTCACATTTATTGTTAGTACCTAATCCCTCAGACCCATTGTGTTCACATGGACTGTTCAGTACCTAATCCTTTAGAAACATTATGTTCACAGGTATTGTTCAACACCAAAACCCGTTAAGGACCATCGAGGTGGAGAAGTCAGACATGAAGGAGTGAGACATGAAAGACACGAAGGAGTGAGACATAGAGAAGTAAAATATGGAGGAGTCAGACAGGTAGAACTGTTGTGGATCAGAAGGTCAAGGTACGTCACTCAAAGCACTTCATTTGATTGCTCTTTGAAGTTCAAGTTCATTAACATCCGATTATCTTCCGTCATCAATTGATGCCCTCACTCATGCGTTCTTCCTTGTCACTTTATGCTGGACAGTAAATTTCCCTTCATCCAGACACTAGCATTCCCTTCATCCGGACACTAACTTTCCCTTCATCCGGACACTAACATTCCCTTCATCCAGACACTAACATTCCCTTCATCCAGACACTAACATTCCCTTCATCCAGACACTAACATTCCCTTCATCCGGACACTAACATTCCCTTCATCCAGACACTAACATTCCCTTCATCCGGACACTAACATTCCCTTCATCCGGACACTAACATTCCCTTCATCCAGACACTAACATTCCCTTCACCCAGACACTAACATTCCCTTCATCCAGACACTAACATTCCCTTCATCCAGACACTAACATTCCCTTCATCCAGACACTAACATTCCCTTCACGCTGGCCAGTCTAAATGTCGCCGAGTGTCCTACAAACTGTGTTTTTCTCACCTGTCAGCTGCACTTTGCAGCAAGTGTTAAACATGCTGAAAACATCTTTCCGGAAGCGTGTGGACCTGTTGACGTAGACAAAGAAGCCCATGGAACTATTTATGTACGGACAGTAAAAGATCGCTGCGTACAATGTTGCGTTTAAATAATAGTATTCTTCTTCGAAAAACGAGTCGTGCCAGGTCAAGAACACGAGGTAGAAGATGAGCCAGGGGATGGCGGTGAGGATGTAGACACAGCACACCAGCACCAGCATCTTGGTCAGTGCCGTGTGCTGCCCTTGACCTCCCTCACTGCTGCAGCTGGTCGTCTTCCGCCAGGTCATGGCGGCCCTCAGCTTGACCACCGTCAGGGCGGTGCACACGCAGATGATAATAAATGTTGCTAGCGGCACTACGTTTAACATGATCATGTTTTCGAAGATTGTGAAGAAAACTTGATTTTCGCGGTAGAAATCAGAGTCACCGATTCCTATTATCGTGCTGTTACTCACCTGAACTACTTCCACCCTCATTGTCATGGGTATTGTCAAGAACGCCACCTGAGTAAGCACAGCAATCAAAAACACAGTCGTCGCCATGGTGCGAGTGCTGATCAAAGAGGCCGCCTTGAGGGGGAAGGTGACACACAGACAGCGCTCCACGGCTATGACGATGGTGATGAAGCCAGAGGCAGTTCGAAACCCGTGACCGACCCCAGACATGTAGACTTGGAAGTACCACGACAGACCAGCGTGAGTGACAGGATCGCTCTGCTCCGTGTAGTAGGCGATGCTGTAGAGGGTGGGGACACTTACCATGCTCAGGTCAACCAACGACAGAGCAAAGAGACAGACGTTCATGCGGTCCCCAAGTCCCTGGCGCCAGAACACCACACAGTTGATGATGTTGGTGGGCAGGCCGATAACGATGATGACAGGCATGATGAAACAGGTCAAGATGAAGTTGGCCATCAAGTACTGGCTGCGAGTGAGGATTTGGTGTGGATGGACCCCGGGTAGAAAGTCACACTGGGCTGACTCACAGCTTGTGTTGTTCATGGTCACAGCTACTGTCTGCAAGAGACAAAATTAATGACGATGATGACGACGACGATGATGATGACGACGACGACAATGAAAGCCTTCATGGTACACGTGCATCTCTAGACGGTGTTTAAAGGCAGACAATGATGATGCTTGGCTCAGTTGCGAGAAAAGCGTGTTCCAGATCGCTGGTGCCATGAAGACAGACATACATCTACCAGCAGTTCTAGGGGGCAGTCATCAGCTTTCCTCTACAGATAACATAAGGGGTCAGTCCCTCCCGTGACTGGACAGGTCCTTTGGGGGAGCACATGGATAGACACGACAGCTGACAAGGTCCGACACGCAGAGTTGTGGTGAGAGCAGGTCCTGCACGGGACCACCAGTCCATTCCACCTTCCTAAGGTAGTTCTTCCTCTCACCACCGGGGCGTCGACTACCTTGAAGGACAGTCTTTGTCCTACACTCACTGATCCTCTCACTGATCCTCTCACTGACCCTCACACTGACCCTCACATTGACCCTCTCTGACCCTCACACTGACCCTCACATTGACCCTCACAACCCGAACACAACACGAAGGTGACAGAAAGTGTGGACTGTTGATGTGCAGCTGTAGCTGAGATGAACAATGGAAACGTTTGGCTTCACGTGACGTCACAGAGAAGAGTGAAGACAGTTGGTGTCCAGCCATCTTTAACTGCCTCTCCTTATGATTGTTCTTAGTGTGACGTCACCCGGAGACGTCAGACGCCGGACATCACTCGTGGTCATACCGGAAACAGTTGGCTGACTACAACTCATTACTCGTGGTCATACCGGAAACAGTATGGCTGACTACAACTCATTACTCGTGGTCATACCACGGACTTGTACTACTCGACCATTTGTGCTCAGCGAAGTACTCGGCTAGTCAGTACGTAGCTTCCGGTTTGGGGAATGACACTAGCGATGTCAGCACAGGCGGCGACAGTCACAACAACATGTCAACAGTCAGGACGGCTGCGTGCCACCATGGCACCGGACACAAATATTTCGGTTTAGGGCTTTCTTTGCTCCGCGGGCAAAGAGCGGAACGCGTTGATGCCGTCAGACGTCTGCACGCGCGTCAGTCACGGACGTGTACTACAAGTTGGTGCGTCAGTCACGGACGTGTACTACAAGTTGGTGAGTCAGTCACGGACGTGTACTACAAGT